>CM074452.1:23459354-23634354 GCA_037101425.1 Elopichthys bambusa | reverse complement strand
CAAATTATGTTTCAGACTTTAAGAGATTCTGGAGCCTTCTCATAATTTTGAGGATTCTGGTCATAATCACTGTCTATATTTCTGATATAGAAAGCAGAAAGCATTGCAGCCATCATGAGATTATGTAAGTGATTGTCTTATGTAAATCTTATATTCACAGAGAGGGGCTAATTTAATTTGCTGGACTGTAGATGGCTCTGTTTGTCTAGAATACATGTACAAATCACTTCATTTGACAGAAAAGCTCAGACATGAAAGGTTAATTTGCTGGGATTCAAATTTTTTAAAAATGTCATACCTCAAAACTTGAATCTCAAAATCTCTAACTTTAACTTAATGTAATGTACGTTGTTATGTATTCTTCACCAAAAATGGACCATTATGATTACATTATTCTTTATTTAATGCACACTTTTTATCATATGTGGCTTTAATGTTTTTACTACAAAGACCGTTGGTCTTGGAGAAAGGGCACAGTAGTTATGGCTCATAAATCATCCCTGCTAGGGATTTGAATCTACCTTTGAGCTACCAGCCCACATCAGTAACCACTAAGCCATGCCACCACATGGCCTGTAGTAACTGTAGTAGTTCGACCTGTGCAGTCCTTTAACAAGATTAAGATGAGAACATTCACTGATGCATTACTGTTGGAGACTAGTTGCATTTAGAAGTGTCATTAATTACTCCCCCTCATGTCATTCCACACCCATAAGACCTTCATTCATCTTCGGAACACAAATTAAGATATTTTTGATAAAATCCGATGGCTCAGTGAGGCTTGCATTGCCAGCAAGATAATTAACACTTTCAGATGCCCAGAAAGCTACTAAAGACAGTTCATTCGACTACATTGGTTCAACCTTAATATTCTGAAGCGACGAGAATGCTTTTTGTGCGCCAAAAAAACAAAATAATGACTTTATTCAACAATATCTAGTGATGTGCGATTTCAAAACACTGCTTCATGAAGCTTCGAAGCATTACAAATCTTTTGTTTCGAATCAGTGTTTTTTTTTTTGTTTTTTTTTTGGCGCACAAAAAGTATTCTCGTCACTTCATAACATTAAAGTTGAACCACTGTAGTCACATGAACTGTTTTAAATATGTCTTTAGTAGCTTTTTTGGGAATCTGAAAGTGTTAATTATCTTGCTGTCAATGCAGGCCTCACTGAGCCATCGGATTTGAACGGGTGTGGAACGACATGAGGGTGAGTAATTAATGACAGAATTAACCCTTTAAAGGGTTTGTGTATTTTCTTGTAACCTTGAGGAAAGTCTATTAGATTTTTATTGCTTGCTTTAGCATTGCATGTGGTTGTAGAAAATGAAAAACACTTATGACACTTACTGGGTATGTAAAATACATCAACTCTTGCTTTCAAAATCCTATATACAACTAATTAGATTGACATGTTTTCTCAGAGTGTGGAGGAAAAGGGTGAGTTTTCTTGGATGTCGATATGAAACAGAGGGACAAGCAACACCATCTGTGAAGATTTTTCTCATTTGATTGTTGTTAATATTTGTAGTGAATCATAATACATTCCTAACATGTTCCTCCATATAAATCAATCTGCAGTCAATTTGAAACCTTCACTGTGTATCTTGCTTCATAATCCGTATGATCAATTCTAATAAACCTGCCTAATTGTGATAAATCCTGCTTTAAACATACAAACACTCACATTCCTTTCTCTATCTTTCTGACCCTGATTGATTACGTGACCGGTGTGTTTTTCCCGTTGGGCATTGAGCTGCATGAGTTTTATGTAAAGCGCTACAAAAGCTAAGGCCTCACACCCACAAACTCTTAGTGAATTTTTTAAGAGATCTGCACCTCTGCCCTTCACTGCAGAGTTTAAATGACTATAAACTGATCTGCTTACACTCTGACATCTCTCTTGTTTTCATTTTCCCACATGTCCTTTTATTTGCTGAGCTGCGTGTAATGGTTTACAAATAGGGACCAGAACTTTCATGTTTTTGTAACCAAAGGAAACGTGCTTTAGAAAACAACTAATCTATATGCTAATCATTAACAGTGATCATTTGCATTTACATGAAGATATTTTTATAGGGGAGCAGACAAATTTCAGTCTCAGAGATGTATACTGTCCGTAAACCGAACACGAGTGGTGTGTGAAATTTAAATCGTTCCCATTATAGTCACTGAAGCTGTTTGCACTGGAAGTGTCCATTGTGGTCTTGCAGAGCTATATTTTTCCCATCTGTATTAAAATTAGTTACTTACAAATGCCATATGTGTGATATAACTTGAATGTTACCATTGTGAGATGACGTGCAGCTTCAGTGCTTCCAGTGTTGACAGACTCAAGCCATTGAAGTGTGAAAAGCATTATCAGTCGTGTACACGGGCTTTTGATTTGACCTGGCAAACTTTTAAAACTTCTGCTGTTCTTTCAGATGCATGCAGCTATTTCTTAGAAAAGTGGTTTATGTAACGCATTTGAAATCTGTTGAATGCAAAGGTTATCCCAACATGCAAAACAGTCTTGTCTGCACCTGTTTGATGGCAACATCAAAAGACACTGTGAAATGGGAGCAAAAATCACAACAAAAAACAGGAACGCAATTAGCTAATTCATTTCCTGTGGATTAACTAAATAATGTTAGCAAACATTTAATGTTGTTCACAGTAGTGTAGTTAGCTCGCTGTATTGAATGTTATGGCTCTTGAAGGCATTTTCTATTATTTCTGAATACTTGGTGGTGTAAGAAATTATTCTTGATGGTGTATTGGTATGGTATATTCAAAGTTTAACCATGCTAATGTTGTTCTTTGGCAACCAATATGCAAGAAGGAGTTTTGATAGTTAGATTGTCAGACTGTTCTGTTTTGCATACTCTGTGCAGCACTTTGGTCGACTTCGGTTGTTTTAAATGTGCTATATAAATAAACATTGTATTGTATTGTATTGTATTGATTCAAATTTTATACTTCCTATGCAGATCTTTTTTAATAATTTTAATAATTCTGTATGATAAGCACAGCTTATATACCTTTAAATGATTAGTAAAACTGAAAGGCCTGAATTTAGGACTTGACTTATCTTAGCTCTGTAACTTTTCCATCATTACTTGAGACTGAGATTTGACTTTGAATAGCAAATCTAAGAATTGTCTGATTGTCCCACATCCAGTAACAGCTGACACTGAATCTGTGGTTTCCATGCTTTCCAAAACTCACATGAACACAAAATACTACATTGTTAAAATCATTATTATTTGTTTTTAAAATTTGTTCTTTTGGGGGCTTTTGCCTCTTTATTGTACCACTTCCGATAACAGACAAAGGTGTCATACTTATTTAAAGGGTTAATTCACCCAAAAATGACATTTCTGTCATTAATTACTCACCCTCATGCCGTTCCACACCTGTAAGACCTTCGTTCATCTTCGGAACACAAATTAAGATATTTTTGATGAAATCCAAGGAAATCTGATCCACACACATAGACAGCAACATCATTGCACCTTTTGACATCCAGAAAGGTATTAAAGGCATTGTTAAAATAGTCACGTGACTACAGTGGTTCAATGCTATGAAGCGATGAGAATACTTTTTGTGCGCAAAAACATAATAAAAATAATGACTTTATTCAACAATTTGAACCGTTGTCATACGTAATGCAAGCTTCCTTGTTTACGTCCGAACACCAGGTCATTATTGGCTGAAGCTGAACACGTGAGCAGCACGACGCATGTGATGCTGACACAGGATCCGGCCTACAATAAGCCGGCATTCGGACGTAAACAAGAAAGCCTGCACTGAGTTCACTACGTATGACAACGCTTCAAATTGTTGAATAAAGTCGATATCTTTGTTCTGTTTTTGCACACAAAAAGTATTCTTGCCACTTCATAACATTAAGGTTGAACCACTGTAGTCACGTTGACTATTTAAACCATGTTTTTACTACCTTTCTGGATGTCAAAAGGTGCAAAGACGTTGCTGTCTATGTGTGTGGATCAGATACCCTAGAATTTTATCAAAAATATCTTAACTTGTGTTCTGAAGATGAACGAAGGTCTTACGGGTGTGGACATGAGGGTGAGTACTTAATGACAGAAATTTCATTTTTGGGTGAACTAACCCTTTAAGCTGAGGAGACACGTGCCCCATTCGGGTTTTTGAGCCAGTTGGCTTTGTATGCAAAAATAATAATTATAATAAAAAAGATTGCTTTAGATGTGGTTGAAATCAAGCATTCATGTAAATTTGGCCAGTCCAACTGAGTTGCAGCTTCACAGATTATTTTCTCTAAAATGAGAATTCAGTTGCAATTTTCTTGGTCTTTCTTCACAGACACACACTGCATTACCTCTGCTTCGTTCATTATGCTAAAAGCACACCTCACAAATGACTACACTCACACAACGTCCATCTCGCTTCAACACAGCATATAAAAAGCAGAAAGGCACAGATGGCAGAGCATTTTGTGAGCTTTGCACAAGCATTGAGTGAACGCTGCACCTGTTTATATTTAGCTTCAGTGTGGAGCACTGGTGGGGGGGAAGTAGAATCAAAAAGAAAAGGCATCTGTCTCGCATGGCAAAACCTTTCCTTTCCTCAGCCTCTCCCCAGAATTCATCCTGACCCGCTCTGGCAGTCAAGCAAAGCTGTGTGCACATACATTTTGTCTGAATTGTGTTAAAAGAAGAGTAGTTTACTGCAGAAAGCTTCTGTCTCTTCTCAACAGCCTGGTTTCTGAGATTTTTATGGGATAATTTGTATGAAGTTACAAGTTTAGCTACATTTTTAGGATGTATTAAACTTGCTCATACTTATACATATGACTCCCATAAAATCCCCATAGATTTTTCTTGAGGCATCCAAGTAATATTTAGGGACCAGAATATCATAGAAAATGGTGGTGGGTTCTTTGTCTTTTGCCAGTAAGCAACCACTTAGAAACCACCCAGAACTTTGGATAATTATCTTCTATTTTAGCCCAGTTTACATTAGTGAGCAATATCTGATGCAGGTTGTGGTAGTTTGTGAATGCTTGTGTGCAGCAGAGATGTATGAGCAGTTGCATAAGTGTAGATCGGAACAGAACCCCATGGGGTGTACTTCTTGTTTATCAACCTGAGTTAACAAACCTCAGTCATTGAATAGAAACAACCCAGTAAGCAAACACTACCATATTGGTGAGCCCCATATTGCCAGGTAATGTGAAAGTATATGAGTCTGACAAGAAAACTGAGAAATGACAGAGGGGCACAGCAATTTGAAAATGCACTCTCTTTTATATTTAGGACTAGGAGGAGTAGTTTTGCTGTTTATTGCTGTTCTCATGAGACTCATTAAACTTAGCGAGGACTTTTGTAATCTTCTATCTACAGTATATCTGTAGGGTTTTAGTGTTCTTTAAGACTGATTTTATAATTACCTGTAAACCCATGGCTGTTAAAGACAATAACATTCAGTATAGATGTTTTGTGTGTGTGTGTGTGTGTGCTGGTGTACTATTTGCTGCTATATTATGCTGAATATTTTCTATGATGTTGCAGAAGAAGGAATTATTGCCTAACTGCTGTAGTGAGTTTTTACTACAGTTTTTAACTGTTTTATGAGATCTATAATCTTTTTGCATTATATGGGTTTATGAAGTCAGGTGTCCTAGATGTCAGTTTATATAGTCTGTTTGTCTTTTTTGGGTTATGTGTTTCATATGTGTGCTATTATAGGGTATAGGGCTGCTCCCTAATATTCGACGAGAAGAGGCTTAGTCGACCAAAATTTTATTAGTGGGTTAGTCTAACCAACTAATAAAATTTTGGTCGACTGAGCCTCTTCTTGTCGACTATTAGGGGACAGTCCATGAGGATGTTATTGGCGGGTCCTTGTGGTAATTACAGTATGTCGGGCAGGAAATCTTTTGCATATCATCCATCAACTTCAAATATGGCTTATCATTTGAAACATGTAAGTAGTAGCAACTTTACATGGCTGTTCGCTTTAACATTAACGCAAATCCAAGTGTTTGTGCGAAGTGTGGAGGCTAAAGTATAGCGTGCTTACTGCATGAAATGGAAGTGTTGGCGCGATCACTTGCATTTTTTCCTGATAACGGGAAACAACTTAAAATATGTTATTTTTGGTCATACAGATACGAGTGGAAGAGTCATTTGAAACTGTAAAGGGTCTTTTATTTGTGGAATCGCACAATAACAACAAAACGTTGTGTTTGGTACAATAAAGAAAACAAACAGGATGCGCTTTCTGCTGTCTCAGTCCGAACCGAAACTCAGGGCAAAGGCGGCTACTTGCCTCACATACATGAGAAATATATAGAGCACTTGAAATGTCTCCTTTTATACGAACCAATTCGAATAGAAAACAAATACTCTCTGATTATGTAATACATATGAAGGGCGCATTTCTCTCTAAAGGTGCATCCACTACTGTTGAGATGGCGAGGCAACTTCATCTTTAATATAAGTCTACGATTAGTCGACTAATGGCTTAAATGAATGACTAGAAAAATCTTTAGTCGAGGGCAGCCCTAAAAGAGTATGCAGCATGTATTTCTGAGCATTGTGCTAGAAATGAAAATCTGGTATGCAGTTCATCCAAATGTTGTTTTTTGAACTCTTGATCTAAATTTTAAAGCAAAATGCTTTTATAATGATCATTCGTTTATAGTCTTACACTCCTAAATTGTTTAATTAAATGCTTTGTGGTTTTGAACGCACAGGAGCCTCCTGCTGTGGGTGGAATCAGCCATCATTCTGAACTTGTGTGTCTTACTGGACTTACCAGAGGCTACATAATTGTGTGTGTTAAACACAGTGGCTTTGAAAAGAGTCAGCAAGGCCTTTGAGAAAAGGTCACAGTCTTGGCCAAAACCCAATTATGCTTGCTTGCTCGACTTGACCAAATCCCTTTTGAATTACAGTAGTTGTATGACAAAGGCAGAGAGAGAAGAGAGAATGCCAGTGAAGGCAAGTGATGCGATAAATCACAATCTGACTATTGACACTTTCACCTTGTCTGCAGTTTTTCCCCCTTTATATCTTAATTGTTTCATGATACTAATTTCATGTTTGCCTTTCATTTTCAGAAAAAAGAATGGCTGTGTTTGACATGCCAGACCCAGAGAGCAATGTCAGGAAGCTTAGGGGATACTCCTCCTCCTGTGCCACCAGCCGTTGGATCTCCCCGACTACCAGGCCCAGCCAATCAACAACAGCAGCGAGGGCCCAGTCAGCAAGCTGCGCTGAGACCTATCGTCCCTCAGCAGCAAAAGCCACCTGGTGCCCAAGTAAGTGGTCCTTTCTCTCCGATAAAACAAGGGGCGCCACAGTGCAAGGGTCCCTTTCAACAATTACCTGCAACTAAGGCTGAGACAAAAAAACAGGATCAAGGCATTAACAAGAAACAAGCTATGTCCAAAACAGAAACATCGTCTAAAAAGGGAACAGCGGATAAAAAAGATGAGAAGAAAAGTAGTGGCATGCAGAAATCTAAACAAGATGACGTGAGTGGCCCTCTGTGTCCTCATCACCACTGTCTTTGTCTTTCATAAGAGATCACTTCAACATTCTCTTATGGGAATGTTCCATGTCAGATAATTTAACCAATTTCATCGTTCCTCAAAACCAGTTTAAATTTAACAATCTCAGAGACTAATCACTATTTCCAGTGTCTGATGGTTACACAGTGATGAGTCAACATAATTTGCAAACTCTTTTTAATTACCCATTACAACCGATGTCACAAATAGCCCCATTTAATGCAACATACATTTGTTAATATATGCATGCCATTTTTATCTACATAATTAAATAGTATTATTGACAACATACTTTTACATTTTCTAAAATTTTCATCAGTATTTAGATTCACTTTTGATGATCATCCACACTGTTTTGCATGCTTGTCTATTATGTGCCATTTGCATGTTTTGTAAATTGTATTTGATAAACTGTTTTATGAATGTTTTAGATGTTGATATTGTAAATCTTTCAGTTTAATTTGATAAATGATATATGACCTATGCCCTAATGCATTATCCCTCTGTATTTACAGGATTCCAACAAGTCTAGCACACAGAGCCTGAGTGATACAGGCTACTCCTCAGATGGTATATCCAGCTCCCAGAGTGAGATTACAGGCTTGATCCAAGAGGACTCTATGAAGCTCAGCGAGAGGGGGATCTCTGAACAACGCAGCCCCCCAAGTCCATCTGAACTAACAAAACTGGAAAGTTCAATGCGACCTCTTTTGGAGTCACATACAGTCACTGACCAAGGACAGCATCATGATGGAAGGGACACCGCAGAACAGCAGAGACCTCGATCTCTATCTATATCACAAGATCAGGAATTTGAGTCTGATGAAGAAGCATCGGATGATCTCAGCTGTAAATTAAGACATGATTATGTGGAAGACAGCAGTGAAAGTGGCCTTTCTCCATTACCACCCCGACAGAAGAAGTCACAGAAAGATCTAACAGATGAGGAGTTCATGAGGAGACAGATTCTGGAGATGAGTGCAGATGAGGAAGACACAGCAGATGTTGAGGGCCACGTAAAGACAAAAAGGAGCCATAAACACAGTGGAGATCTAGGGAAAGAGAGACGTCGTCTAACACAACAATCTAGCAGTTTTGAAGAAGACTCTAAAAGCACTGATAACTACAAATCAGGTGAAGCAGATGACATGATGGCCTCACAAGGTGGTCTGAGACGATTTAAAACTATAGAATTGAATAATACAAATAGCTACAATCGTGACATGGAACTCAGCACAGATCATGACCTCAGGGAGCCTGAGCTTGAGATGGAAAGCCTTACTGGGTCACCTGAAGAAAGGTCAAGGGGAGAATACTCTTCAACCCTTCCTGCAACCACACCAAGTTATACCTCTGGAACTTCTCCAACATCTGTGTCATCAATGGAAGACGACAGTGATAGCAGTCCTAGCAGACGACAAAGGCTTGAGGAAGCAAAGCAACAAAGGAAAGCAAGACATCGATCCCATGGTCCACTACTGCCCACCATTGAGGACTCCTCAGAAGAAGATGAATTGCGAGAAGAAGAGGAACTTCTGAGAGAGCAGGAGAAGATGAGAGACTTAGAGCAGCAGAGGATTCGCAGTACAGCAAGAAAAACTAAAAGGGACAAAGAGGAACTGAGGGCGCAGAGACGCAGAGAGAGGTCAAAGACACCTCCTAGTAACCTTTCACCTATTGAAGATGCATCCCCGACAGAGGAGCTCAGACAAGCTGCAGAAATGGAAGAACTCCATAGATCGTCCTGCTCAGAATACTCTCCCTCAATGGATTCAGAAGCTGAAGGATTTGAAATGGGTTCAAAGCTGTACAAGTCTGGTAGTGAATATAATCTACCGACATTTATGTCTTTGTACTCTCCAACAGAGAAAACCTCTGCTGTCTCTCCCTCCACAGCAGATAAATCATTAAAAAGTGCTGAAGAGGTTTATGAGGAAATGATGCGAAAAGCAGAGATGATGCAAAAGCAGCAGCAACGGGCACCAGGAAGACAAGGACAACAAAACCAGGAAAGAGTCCTTCAAACAGACAAAAAACAGCATTTAGATTCTGGAACAACTACTTTGAGTCCAGGTACAAGTCCTACCCAGATCTCAGCTCCAGTCTCATTCTCTGGAAATGACCCTTCGGGAAGAGGGACACAAAGGGTGCATTCTACACAGAGTCATTCTCAACAAAGTCAAGTTAGAATGAGCAGCCAGACCCCTAAAGGAGGCCATTCTACTGGTTCCCCACAGTCTCAAGTTAGGCAGCCTGTTCCCACACAGCCTCAAGGAAGACTTCAGGGGACAGTACAGGGCCAAGTGTCTGATCCTGGATCATCCTCCTTAACATCAAAGATGTTCTCATATTTTAAAGGCTCAAGTCCTTCCACATCCCCTTCTACTTCCCCCACACAAAGTCCAACGCGTGCCCCTGCACCTTGTACTACTTCTACAGTGGCACCTACTCAAACCTCTCAGATCCCCCATAGAGCAGGGGCACCACGTCTTGCAAGACAACAGTCCTCCCAGGACTCCCCAGTTATGGTGATTACATTGGGATCAGGATCTAGCAGTCAAACTAAACCCGTGACTGTAAATTCCTCCACCTCACCTTTATCCTCACCTACAAAAGACAGCCAACAGACAATTTATCAGACTCAACATACAACAATGAAGTCACCCACATCACCACAGAAATATCCAGCTCACCCATCACCCCAACATAGCTTGCAAAGGACACAGATATCAGAGCGAGTTAGTGTGGCTGTGAGCACTGCCACCTCTGCTGGTTCCCAAAGTAGTGGATATCTTCCTACAGGAAACATATCCTTGTGTAGAATCTCCACAGTACCTGGTACCTCAAGAGTTGTAGAGCAAGGCACAATTGCCCCTGGTAGTAATATAGTGGATCTCAGAGCACCAATGAAGCCTGCCCCAGTCATTATGACAGACCAGGGTATGGACCTAACATCTCTAGCTTCTGATACACGACGATACTCTCTTGATGCAGAAACACCCCCAAGTCGTCATACTGCTGTACAACCTCTTATTATGAATCTAAATGCACAGGCACAACCTCAGGTGACAACAACTACACCAACAACAGTAAGTGTGACTGTGGCAGCATCCATGTTCATATCACAGCCAAAGCAACCAGTTGTGTATGGAGATCCTTTGCAAAATAAAGTTGACTTCGGTCAAGGAGTTGGATCTGCAGTCTGTCTGACCCAGACCAGGCCACTAATCACAGATCCAACCATTCCAAAAATTGATGCATGTCTGGAAAATCTAGGCATTCAGCAGCAGCAACTTCAGAAACAGCAACAGAAACTTCAGCAACAACAAGAGCTCCTTGAGCAACAGCTCCAGCAGCATCAACAAAATGCATCTTTTGCCCGGTACAACTTAGCCAATCAAGTGCAACCAATATTGTTAAAAAAGGACTTGGTGGTAAGCCAGAACACTGGTGGAGGCACACAAACAGCAGTTACTTCCATTCCCAAGATATCTCCACTACCTCCGCCACCATTATCATGCTCTACGTCTACCACACCTACACTTGGTCATGACATATATGGTGGGGTGGCTTTGGAGCTAAAGAACAAGCCTGCTGTGATGAATCTCTCCACAGGGAAGCCCCAGGTAATGATGGTGCAGTTGGATGAGAATAGCACTCAGGGAGCTACAGTGACCCAGCTTGTTAAAAGAGAGGAGCCACCTCCTCCAGTAGAGGTTCTAGATCTCACAGGACAGATTAAACCAGAGAATCAGTTAGCTTGCTGTGATGTTGTCTACAAGTTGCCATTTGCAGGTAGTTGCTCAGGCCCTTTTACTCAGAGAGGTAAAACAACACAATCAGAGCCATCTGCAGAGACATCTCAAGCTCCTGGGCAGCAAAACCAACCTGCAAGAGATGGCTACCAAACAGCAAATATCCAAACGGCTGCAGATGAATGCAAATCTTTTACCTTGCCTCCTCCAGGACGACTTCAGCCATCTATGTCAGACAATAATCTAGCCGGTTCAAGTCTCCAATATTATCAGAGGACTGACCCTGGGGACCTAGCAGTGGATTTAAGCACCATGAAGCAGGCCTATGAAGCAGGGTATCTTGGAATGGGTGCCCAATATGGATCTTACACAGATCTACGCCATCAAGGAGGTGATACGGCTCCACCATTACCTTTGCGAAGATATGGCTCAATGTCCAATATAAATGCAGAGTATAGTTATCCTTCACGTGATCTAGGTGGTTTTCAAGAATCCAATCTTGCACAGTACAGTGCCACTACAGCCAGAGAGATTAGCAGAATGTGTGCTGCTCTTAACTCCATGGAGCAGTTTGGTAGTCGTTACACCAGTAATCCTGAGCTTCTGCAGTATGGTGCTGGGAGAGGAGGCCCTGCTGGCAGACTTAACCTTCAACAAGGCCTAGCATCTATTAGAGCCAACCTGTTGTATGGTCCTGATGGCAGACCAACAGTACATGGTCAAACACTTACAAATTTAATTAATGCTAGACAAGCTAGCCTTAGGTCTTTATATCCCCCTGCTGTAAGGACAGCTGATGGCATGATTTATTCTACTATAAACACCCCAATTGCCTCCACCCTGCCAATCACCACCCAGCCTGCCCCTGTTCTTAATCCCATGTTAAGAGGAGTATATGGATCTTACCCTTCAGGCAGTGTAACTGCTGTACCTCTGGCTAACCTCACCAGGTTGCCTCAAGTTACCCCAAGAATGCCTCTTAATGCCCAGGGACCTTACAGATATCCTCCTCCAAATCGATTTTCAGTAACCACTCCAGATTCTTCAGCAGGAAGTGTGCCACCTTCTAGTACCTCCCAGGAAGCTCCAGTTTACCTCGGAAAGCCTACAGCACCTGGCAGTATGTCAACAACTGCAGCACCTAAAACTGGTCAACCTGTTTCTAATTTGGGTATGCAAAGTATACAACCAGCACATACTAGTACAGTGCCAGTCCAATCAGTTGTAAATGAACAGGCTTCCTTGGCTCATATTTCAGTAGAAGGTACTACAACACAACTCCAAACACCGCCCCAAACTCAAGCACAGTCTTTGGTCAAAGGTCAGGAACAATCTCAAGCTCAAAGCCAGCCTCAAACACAATCTCAAATCTTACCAGTGCCACAAAAGCAGACCCAGGCAATTACCCGAGTCTTTCCAGATACATCTGCCAGTACCACTATAACCACATCTGCAAATATTGAGAAGGAAAAGGAAGAGGAACGATTGCGACAACAACAGGAGCAAATCTTGCAGCTAGAACGAGAACGTGTTGAGTTGGAGAAATTGCGTCAGCTACGTCTACAAGAGGAGCTGGAGAGGGACCGTATGGAGCTCCAGAGGCACAGAGAGAAAGAACATCTGCTCATGCAGCGGGAGATTCAAGAACTACAGACCATCAAGCAGCAGGTTCTTCAGCAGCAACAGGCTGAAAGGGAAACCCAGCTGGTGATGCAAAGAGAGCAGTTGGCACAACAAAGGATGCAGCTAGACCATATTCAGTCTCTGCAACAGCAGCTCCAGCAGCAGCTTGAAGAACAAAAGAGGCAGAAAACAGCAGCAATTGAAGCAGCAGCGGCAGCAGCTGCAGCAGAGGCAGCGGCTGCTTCAGCAGCTGCTGCAGCAGCAGCTACAACAGCTCAAGGTGCCATTCAAGGTGTGATGGTTGGTGGAACTACACCTCAAACCATCTCAATTATCTATGATCAGAGTGGTAGAATTATTCCACAAGAAGGCCAGAGTGTGCAGATCTTGCCATGTGCCGATGGGCAGGTGGTCCAGGCAGTGGTGTCCACTAGGCCTTTGCCCAGCTCTTCTTCAGAGATGTCCCTTAAGAATAGTGAAGATCATGGAGATGGTCGGATTATGAAGAAACAAAACTCTATGCCCCGTTTGAGGAATGGATCAGAGGATGAGTCTGTAAAGAGAATTGCAGATTGCAGTGTCCAAACTGATGATGAAGACACAGAGGACAAACTCATGTCTCGTCGTCGTAGAACTAGACGTATAGCTGACTGCAGCGTTCAGACTGATGAAGAAGACCAGGGTGAGTGGGACACTCAGCCAATACGCCGCAGACGTTCAAGATACTCCAAACATTCTGAACCAAGTGCAGAGACTAAGAGTGATGCATCTAAATCCAGCATTGCCATTCAGACCACCAATGACTCCTCATGTCAGACTGAGTCAGACCAGTTGGGTAGAACATCTCCAGCCATACACATTACCATGGCTGAAACATCAAAAGTTGAACTCCTTCACTACATATCTGCTCCAGAAAGGACCCATAAGGGAGAGAGTTTAGCCTGTCAAACTGATCCAGAGGCACAATCCCACGGAGTGGTTGCTCCTCAGCTCAGTGTTCCCACTACTGTTAGTCCCTATTCCACTAGTCTGCAATTAGTTGGTGCCACGCCAACCAAGTTTGAAAGGAGAAAGCCAGACCCATTAGATATTGGATACCAACAAGCTCAGCAGCAAAATGAATCTCCTTCCCGTCAGCCACCCAAATCTCCACAAGTGCTGTACTCTCCAGTGTCTCCGTTGTCCCCCCATCGTATGTTGGAGACTACCTTTCCTTCCAGTGAGAAACTTAATAAGGCACATGTGACTCCCCAACAAAAAGCCTTCACTGCAGAATCACCACAGAGACATCAGACTATTCCGAGGCCCATAAAGAGTGTTCAAAGGTCCATGTCAGATCCTAAGCCTCTCAGTCCAACATCAGAGGACCCAACCAAGACCAAATTCTCCTTATACCAAAGTCAAACCAGCCCAGCAAGCCAGGTATGGAACCATTTCATTGCCAATATTTGTTTACTATACAGTTTTCTGTTGTTGACTACAAAACCACAGCTTGTAGATAGTAATTTGAGAGAATTCAACACCAAACTAGGGGTGGGATGGTTCGCTGTAAAAAAATCGAACCGTTCGGTTCTCCACCCACGGTTCGGCACACGCTTGCACCGCGTTTCATCCCAAATCTGACGACGCATCTATATGGTTTTATGAAATCAATGTGCAAAACAGACAGACGGATTTGGCTAATGTATGTTTCATTTGATGGATACACATTCTGGTTTCACAATACGTTACAACAGTGATGATAAAAAGAACATGGACAAAACAGTCACTCGTTGTAAACAAATGTTCAATGACGTGCCGAAAGCTCTATGACCAGTTATTTACACCGTCATCACCCGGTTGTCGATAGCGCGCGACGCGAGCGCAGGTGATCTCACGTTGCTATCTGTGTTTAAACTAAACTCATTTAAACCTTGCCAATTTAAACATTAAACTGCATTTTTTACTGAACATAGCATACCGAACATATCAAACTGTACCAAAACCATGACACTAAAACCATGATACAAACCAAACCATGAGAAATCTGAACCATCCCACCCGTACACCAAACCTATTCGTTCACATGACAAATGTTTTATTTATTTTATAATACATTCATACTTTAATTTTTATACTTTAACTTTAATAATAACTTTAGTTCCCTATGTATTTTTTATTTACTAATCATTCCCTGCTCTCTTTACCTCATACACACACACACACAGAAAAACTGCTATATCTGGCAAAGTCTCTGAAATGCTAGGGGGTGGCACAAAGTGTAGGCATACTGGGTCAGCCCTGCTGTCTTCCGGCTTGTCAGCAGCTGGTCAGAGAGGTCTGACTCTTTCATTCTCAGTTTGATTCCTGTCTAAGGAATGCTCTGGCTTGTGCGTTCAGATAACTGCACACCAGCTAAAGGGATGCTATTTTTTTCTGTCACTTCATCCATTGTGTGTTTAACTGAAATTATTTAATGGATTCTCTAACTTCACATTACTGTAGGTATGCAGATTTTTTTATTTATTATGTTTTACTATTTATTTCTTGTAAACTGAAAATTGTTTCTTGTTAACACTAAAATATTAAGTACATAAAGTCATTACAATTAAATAGATATGTAGCCATTTTTATTCTATGCATAATGTATTGCCTGATTGATTTTAATAGCACTAACCATTTATAGAATATAATGTCATGGCTATATATTTGTAATTGCTTGACTTAAACTATTTTAAATACATTGTAGTGTGTTTGGATTTGAATTTTTGGTTTGGATGGTTTTCCAAACCTCAAATCTAAATGCATTGTATGCCCCAAAATTTCTCTGATATATGAAATAAATAAATACTGTAATACAGAGTGATACACTGTGATACAACTGTGCCTGTATATAGTATATGCAGTTTTTAACAGATTTACGTAATTTTGCATGTTAACTGTTTAATCTGTGTGCTTTTTGAAGCATTAAGGAAAAAAAGTGGTTCTCTCAAAATTGTTCTTGGCTGCTGTAATATTAATCAGTCTCCAAAATCTCTGCTCTCCAGATGTCTGCCTTGCAGCAGCAGAATGCAATGATGAGAAAGGTGAAGAGAACTCTGCCCAGTCCACCACCAGATGAGACCCCTGTACCGATTGTAACACCAGCAATTCCCCATATATACAGTTCCCCTGGAGCATCCCAGAGGGTTTTGCCACGTCCTTCACAGGGTGCAATGAAGGCAGGCTTGCTGAGTGAACTGAAAGCTGTAGAGCAAGAATCCACCAAATTACGTAAACAACAGGCTGAGTTAGAGGAAGAGGAGAAGGAAATTGATGCTAAGCTAAGATGCTTGGAAATGGGCATCACCCAGCGCAAGGAAACAAGAGTTAAAGAGAGAGAGAGGAGAGAGTTGGTGTACCTGCGATGCATTGGGGATGCACGTGACTACATGTCAGATAGTGAACTAAATAATTTGCGATTAGCTGGGGTAGCAGCAGGCACTTATGAAGAAAATGGAATGTTGTCACGCCCAAGTACAGCTCCTCTCAACCAATTTACTTCTGATTTGAATGCATCTCAGTACCCTCCTACCTCCTCATATGTTCCATATCAATATCCACAGGCCCAGCCCACACCCACACAACCACCCACTGCCACCTATCAGCAGATTGGGTTTCAGCCAACACCATACCCAACCTCTTCACATCCCCAGCCTGGAACTTTCCAACCACATCCTCCTCAACCTTCATCCTATCAGACCCCAGGTCCATACCCAACTCATAGCTATGGTCAGCCTACTTATGAGTCTGATCTTGGTTTGCAGCAGCCCAGTCACCAGGGATTTCAACCAACTGCACCTTTACCAGGGCAGACCCTACCTTATCCTGCACAGAGCATGTCCTTCCAACCCCAAGCAGACATGCTTTCTGCCCATCAAAGGCCAAGGCAAACCTCGCTTGCTGATCTAGAACAGAAGCTACCCACAAACTATGAAGTTATCAGTAATCCTTCAGTTCCAATAGCAACATCAGCTCAAGAGACTGGATTCAGCGGTGTCTATTCCTCACCACTGAACAATGCTTATGGTCAGTATCGTCCCTCTGACCAACCTTTGGCTGAACGTATCCCAAGTCCATCATCAGGATATGTAACAGATGGTGTCTATGCCACAAATCTAGAACAAAATATCCCCAGAAATTATGTAATGATTGATGATATCAGTGAACTCACAAAAGAAAATATGGGGTCCTCTGACATGTCACGGGTAGGTTATGGAAGTGAGAATGGCCCACGTGGACCAACTTATGGTGATGGCTCTGAGAATTTATATGGAAGAACTTCAAACACTTATCAAAGTGCAGTAGACAACCATGGACATCCAAGTACCACTGTAAGTGGTTCTGGTTATTATTATGATGACTATAAGCACCCTTCGCGCAGCAGTGGGGGAATGGGCAGCCAGAAGCACTCATCCAAAAATTTGGCACCTGCTGTTTCGTCCAAACGTAGCAAACATAGGAAGCAAGGTATGGAGCAAAAAATCTCCAAGTTTTCTCCAATTGAAGAAGCTCGAGATGTAGAGTCTGATTTAGCCTCCTACACCATGACAACATCAACAGGTGGTAGCTGCACTGTGGTGTCCAGGACTGGCGTGAAAAAGAGCTATGATCAACAGAAATACTACGGATCAAGAGAGGCATTAGAAGAGGATGATCGTCTTTATGGCTCTGGACGATCAAGGTCCACAGGTTATGGCATGGATAAAATCTCCTCCAGAGACTCAAGTGGCTACCGAAGTAAATCTTATGAGAGGGACGCCATGGAGCGATCACAGAGGGGCACCCATGGTCGCAGTGGCCGTCCTTCTATGCGTACACAGAACTCTGAGGAAGAAAGTCCTCTAAGTCCCGTTGGAAAGCCCATGGGAATTGGTCGTGGCTCTGTGCCAGATCCCCATGATGTACGAAATCAGTATGGCTCCAGCCATTCCTTACCAGATGTACAGGACCACCATATAAGGGATATACCTAAGAGTCATGTATATAAGCCAGATGACCCTTACCTTGCAGATGACATGCACTGTGCTGTTTCAGACAGTGAAGGTAACTGGTGCTGAATTTAAAAACTGCCTGTTAAAATGCATCCAACAATTAAAAACTTGCATGCCAATGATCTTGCCTTGAAGGCAGAGAGAACAAACGTTTGGACTATTATTATATGTGAATGCATGAAACCATATATGCCTTTTTTTGCATGAACTGCATGGTGCAATCTGTTATCAGTCTGAGATTGTGATTCAAATGTCTGTACAATCTGTGTTTTGGTTATTCTCATTGATGGCTGTTTTTGTTGGCTTCCCTTTCTTTTTTCTTCGGCTGTTATCTTTGGGATTTGAGCGTTGCATGGCTTCAGTGTGTTCATATCCTGTTTTTTTGCCATTGGCACTTCCTATAGCACAAAGTATTGACTTTCTCCCTTCCTTTCCCAAAAAGCCTATCATTTGGGTCAGGAGGAGACAGACTGGTTTGAAAAACCACGTGAAGCTCGGTCAGATCGCTCTAGACACCATGGGAGTGGAAGCCACTCATCGTCTAGCAGGAGGAGCAATGTTAAGCACACTTACCATGATTATGATGAGCCCCCTGAGGAAGACCTGTGGCCTCAAGATGAGTACGGACATCAACGGCATTCCTCTTCCACCTCATCTCGGGAACACCGTCACCATGGCAGCAGCTCAGGAAGACACTCCTCTTCCCGTCATTCTTCAGATGATCCCAGGTCGTCTCGTTCTTCACGATCACATCCAAAAGATCCTTCCACCCGTTCAGACGGCCGTGCCACATCATCCTCCACACAGAAAAGATCCTCAGATCCACGACCTGCTGGCCACAGAGACTTAGGAGACTACTCCCGCGATCCATCAGGCCACCACCATGGCTCAAGTGGACAACGGGGGCAGAGGCAACCAGGCTCATCTAGGAGGCAGGAGCCTCCTTCAGGTTCCAGGCCGCAGCAGGGTCTGGGAGAGCAGCAACCACAATCGCAGCAAGGACAGCAGCGATCTACATCAGGCCAGCAAGCATCTGCCAAACAGTCAGGGTCTCAACCACTTGAGACAGGGCAGCAAGGACAACATCAATTGTTACAAACAACCCGTACACAACAGCAGCCACCACAGCAACCTGGGCAACAGCCAGCAAATACGATGGGAGCAACTCAGCCCACAACCACAGCTGCTGGCATGGGAACAGGTACAACTCAGCAGCAATCTAAGCCAGGTCAGGCTCCAGCACAGGCAAGACAACAGCCAGGAGGACCACCCACAGCCCAGCCAGCTGCTGCTATGGTGAGTTTCCACAAATCTTGCCTTTGCCTTTAAGCTATTCTTGAACCTGTTCCTTAAGATAATTTTACATTTATTGTGAAAACACATTTCACATTTGGTAATACGAGGTATGTTTTAAGTTTTGTACACAAGATTGCCTTTAAAAGCATGATTGACAAATATTTAATTTCTTTTTAATTAGTTTACAGATTCTTTTAACATTGCCCCCTCATTGGTTGTGCAGGTAAAACCTGAGCCTGCTGCACCCGCACCTGCTCCTGCACCTGCTCCTGCTCCAACTCCTGCAGTTGCTATTGGATCAAAAGCTGCACCACAGGCTGCAAAAATACCACAGATTCCTGCTACAGGAATCGGTAAGTGGATATAACTCTGCTAATTCAGAGTAACTAGTATAATTTAGTTTTTCAGCAAGATAGGAAAACTTATTATGGAATATTTCATTATGGTGTATGATATAAGCACAAGATTATGTGCCTTTTGTCTTTTCAGGTTCAAAGGCAGCACCCCGGCCAGGGGGAATAGGTAGCGCTGCACAACAGCCTGCCGAAGGAGAAAATGTTCTTACAAAGATTCTGCAGGGAGGAGCAGCGGAACAAGCTGGAAAATTAGGAGATGGTATGGAACTGTGAAACATAAGCAGTCAAAATTTTGGCAACAGGGATAGAGACAGATGTTATGGAGAATATGTGGCATGTCTTGACTGAGGATAGTAATTAGTTGGCATTTAGCAGATGCTTTTCTTCCAGAACAGCTTTCACTACAGTAATTTCAGGGATAGCACCCAAGGGTATCCTGGGTTTAAATGAAAAAATTGCGGAGGCCTGAGTAGGACTGATCTCAGTAATTCTCAATTCCTGAGTTACTCCTACTTGGGATTGAATCTACAGCCTTTGTTTGCAGCCCTGGGGCTTTATTCACAAAAAATCTTAAGGCTAAAAGTTGCTCCTAATCAGGGCTTTAAAACAGGGGAAAAAAATATCAACGGGTTTAATTCCGAGCAGAATCAGTATTTCAATGTTTTTATTTTATTATTATTTTTGGATCCTCAAATTGTCAGCAAAACCTCATACAGTAGCTCCACCCGCCTCAATTGTGAATGAAGTGCTACACACATGCTTATTTGCAGTGCAAGCGTAAATTAACTTTTATGAATAAGTACTGCGTTTTCTTTACTCAAAAAATACGATGTTTGAAAAGACTAATGTTTTATGTATTTGAGGAGCGGAGAAGAGTGTCTTAGTCTGGTATTTACCATCTAGTCAGCCAATACAGCCAGCACACAAGATTTTGACCCATTGTAATAAACAACAGGAAAAACAGAGTGATGACTTGAGCGTGGGCATTTCACTCACATTGGATGCGCCAGTGTCACAATTGCATAGGCCATACTATTTGAATTCATGATTAGTTGACTGTCAAATTAACCTATTAAACAGAATGATAAAATAACATTATTAACCGGTTAATGGTAATTTCAAACAAGCACATTAAACGTTGTTAGTTCAGTTTGCCTTTTTTTTGTCTTATCTTTGGTGGCTCTGTATTATCCATTTATTTCTGCATACAGTATTTTTGAAATATGATTTAAATATATCAACTAATTAGTTTAATTGATTAGGGGAAACTGAATATAATTAGACGTATGGTGTATTATTGAATTAAGTTATTCAAAATACATATATATGTATATAGTTTTTGTATTTCATATAGTTATATATTTCTATCTATATATTTCTTCCCTCTGTCTGCCTGCTATGCTTCTCTACCAACCACTGTGTGTGATTTAAAAGAGTGCACTCATAAAAAGTGATTTATGAGACTTATGAGTTTTGTGAATAGGTTTTAAGCTAAAACTCCTAGCTAGGAACTCTTAGGAGGACTCCTAGTGGTAAGATAAAATTCATGGTGAATATGGCCCAATCTTTTAAGATATGGCACCTCAATTTTTGTTTTGCTCATCTTTCATACAGCTGTATCTGCTCTCGGGAAGAAGTTTACTTCATTTTGGTGATCTGCTGATAAGAAGGTGAGAAAACACTTGGTGCATCAACCTTCTGAAATTACCAGCATGAATTTTGTCGAGTGTGGTTTAGACTAGCTATTAATAAAGTTTGGTGGGGACAGCAGCATCCAAAATGCAACATATGAGGGTGTCCAGACTCTGGACATGCTCAACTGCGAAGAGTAGTGTTGACACATTTCTTGCATTAACCTTTTAAATGATTAGTGTTTGTAACTTTTTACTGTTACCTGTATAAACTACATATGAGCTTTTTAAACAGATATTAATTATTTTGTTGTTTTTTGTTTTGTTCAATGGTCCCTTAGGCATAAGTTGGGGTGACTTGGAGTTAGAACTGGAAAAACCTATGAATTTATTGCTGCCATTTAACATCTTTAGCCTGAGGGCGGGGTACACCTGAGGACACTGGTGAGTATTTTATTCTGCAACTCACTTTATTTTAGAACCTAAAACAAGTCGAGTAATTCTTCTCCATTTAAAGACAAAATTGAATTCTGTCTAATATATGTAATTGAGACAAATTACCTTTTTAACTTTGTTGTCAGTGTACAGTCTCATTGCAGTGTGGGAGATAAACCAAAGTGTGTGAAAATCAGTATGCACTACTTTGCAAATACATTGACTACAGCTGTATATGCAGGGCTGTGAAAAAAGGCAATGACCAGCTGCTTAATGCTTAAGGACAGAACATTTCCTTTCGGAGTGATTTTGTTTCTTGATCTGTACTTAAGGCAGGGAAATTGTGTACAACTAGGTCTTCTTCCACTTGCTCTGTACTAATGTCAAAGGTTAGAGTTCAGATTAGCTGACCCTGATCTGAGGCCACTTCAATCTAACCTTTCACTCTTCAGCATGGGTGATTTGGGTCAGTCAAAGTGAGCTATAATTAGCAGGCAGATCAGTGGGCTTGGATTAGCATTAGCATCCATGCAAAGCTCAGTCATCTTTGTGGCGAAAATATTCTGATGAGTCATATTAATCAAGACTCAGTAAAAATTGCAGTGTACCATGACAAAGATTTGTACCAGAAATTAAACTGAAACAGGATTAGCTTTGTATTTACCAAATGGACAGTGAAATGTGGCGCTAAAATCTCATGTCCTATTGAACCTCTTTTTCTCTGCTGAACATAGCCTTTCCTTCAGTCGCTATATTCCATTCCTTTATCTACCTGTGGACTGTCTCCTCCTCATACTGTCGCTGGTATTGTATCATGGTGACTGTAGTGGTCTTTTACTGTCAGTGGGTGTGTTGCATGTGCAGACCCAGAGAAAGGATCTGGGATAAAAACAGGTTTAGGGGCTCCTTAAACCACAGCTAATCCGATTCAACTCACGGCTATCCAATCCAAATCCTGTTCCATACATCAGTGTGGTTTACTTATGCAATCACAGTGGAAGGTGCGGGTGTCATTCCAGTCACTATACTCACATTAAAAGTAATACACTCCTCATGCATCTCAAAAACTTCTAGATTTGTTTAGGCTAGTCACTGCTCATTTTGAGTAGTGCATGTGAATGGAGCAGTCTTGCTGAACATCATACCATACATTTAAGTCAAGCTTTTCTGACTGTAACTTGTGCTATTTGTTCAAATTTGTAGTGACAATGTCAAATTTGTTTACAAATCTTTTCATGGTGCACACAAATTTTGAATACTTCTGATTCTGGGACTTTTCTAGTGTTGTTAGTGTGAGAAATTCAGTCTCTTCTGCTCTCTAGCGTCTAAGAAGAGTACTGCAATTTATAACCTTCAAAAATTGAAGGAAACTGGGCCAGTGTTTTAAATGTTTAAAACTGAAATATGAAATTAAATCACTTTAATTATTCTGTAAAATCCCATTAGAGTAGTAATGAGTCTAAATTGTACTTTTTGAAGTGGAAATGTGTTTTTAAATTTTAGTTTTATACAGGAAATGCCAGTAAGTGATTCTATTAAAGTAGTCTCCTGACAACATTGTGGCTATACTGTACTTTAGAAACAATTAGGGTTATTTTAAGTGTTGGGGAAAGTTACTTTTAAATGTAATGCATTACAATAGTGTGTGTTACATTGCATTACTTTTTCTCACCTGGGCTGGGCTTGCTTGTTTGTTTGTTTTTTAATAACAACAAAAAACGTTCTATTTTTGGCAAATCTTAAGGCTCTTTCACACCAAAAGTGAAACGAATAAGCCTCAGGCCGAAGAAAATGCATATTTACGTCTGAACAGTAGAGGGCGCAGCTCAAACAAACCTTTCAGCTGTGCTGCCATTCTGGATTAAAGAAGAATATGATACAGGAGAAGAAAGTTCAACACTTTTATTTCTTAATCTAAATTCATTTTTGCTTATTAGTATAATTGAATTGGATCATTGAAGGTCAGCAGCAAAGACATTGGTTAATAAAGTGAGATTAAATACATAAAGTATATTTGTGTAATTTAATTATTACATGTTTGTGTAAAATTCTGAGATTGCATTTCACTGTTTTTATTCATTTTGAGGAATACTGAATGTTTTCGTGCAAGTGAGATGAGTAAATGCATGTTCACATCTAGTCTAGAACTACAATTACCATCATGTTTACACAGCGCACACAACACCTCTGACCTTTATTCCTCTCAACATGGGGACAGGAGATCTGTCAGTAAATAAATGCAAAAAAGTAACTTGCGTTACTTATTTGAAAAAGTAACTTAGCTATTTTGTTGTAAATTGAAAGAGTAATGTGTTACTTTACTAGTTACTTGAAAAAGTAATCTGATTACGTAGCTCAAGTTACTTGTAATGCGTTACCCCCAACACTGTATTTTAATATTTATTGCCTGGCCCCTTGTACGCCTACTGTAATTGCATTTTAACCTGAGCGTCGGGTGATTTTTTTTTTTTTTGGTCATTAATTCTATCATTAGAGCTTAATTTGCATTGAACATTTAAAACATTCTTCTAATAGCACTTATTCCATGAGCGTTTGACCAACTCTGCACTCTGATGATGCTGTGAAAATACCAAATATTGTAATATTTCTTTCTTTTATCTCTTCTCCAGATGTTTCACCCAACCTTGAAGTTTCAATGAAAACATTAGGATGAAATTCACAGGCACGGTCTATCCAATGATATCTACATAGCCAACCAAAACAAATGGAGGCTAAATCTTTCTTCAAAAGCGTTTCCATAGTTGCTGTCGAAGCAATTACAGTTCCCAAAATGCCAAACTGCCTGTTCTGTTTGAGGTTTTTCCAGACAATTATGTCTTCCCTTATATGACATAATCTGTGCTCAGGTGACCCTCCCTATTCCAAAAACAGCATTAAGATGTCAGGCAGCTGCAGTTCTTAGCTTTTTGCAGTCCTAATGAAGACTTCTCTGCCCAGACTCAAAGAGACCGTAGCAGTGAAGGAGAACGACTACCTTACAAAGGATTCAAACAAACTGTTTAAAAAAAAAAAAAAAAAAAAAGTATGCTCGATTTCTAAGATCTTGACATTCCAATATGGCGATGATTGACCCTCTCTATGAATGTTTTTGTTTCTTCCTTAACCTTTTTGTCACGTGTGTAATGAATGCAAATGTGTAAACCGTGGACATGGAATGCACGCACAAAAAAATATATATGTATACATATATGAGATATATATATGAATCCATATCTAGACAACTTTTCAGAGTCTCTAAGGGTGAAGCCATGTGCACCTTGTGTAAAAAGCTGGTTATTTAACGTAAAACTATTGGTCAAGTGCAGAGGTCAGTAATATCAGAATGTTAGCATAGTCATGTCCCTCTTTTATCAACCATTAAGCCATCGCTACCCTATCCCAGAATGCCCTAAGTTTCCGTACGTTTCTTTTTTGTGTGTGCGTGTGTTAGCTTCTTATCAGTTTTGCCTACATTTATTTTAAATTAAGAGCCTTACTAATATTTTTTACTCGTATACCTCACATATTTTTTAAACGTTCCATATCATCCTTACTTGATTTATTTTGCACATCTGTATACTGCTGAACATGTACATATCTCTTGTTAACACACTGCTAATGTAAGATATTGATTTGTGTATTTATGGATTTATATTTCGGGTATTTCTTTGTTTAATGTTTGGTATTATTATTTTTATTTATATCTTTAAATATATATATTTTTTTCCCCTCATCATTATTGATAATATAAACTGTTTTTTATAAATAGTTGTTTTTCCCCCCGAAGCAATAGCATGCTAATCCGTACAGAGCACAATAATTTTGCATTCAAGTTCCTCGTCACAGATGTGATTGTCGTACATAGACAGGTAAAAATAAGTTTCTACAAACCCCAACTACACCATCACCCTCTCCCGCATCCAGATGTTCCAAAAAACACATTTACCGCTACATAGATCCACCTAGGAAAAGGGTTTGAACTAATTTCAAATGTTCTATGCAATAATCCATGTTAAACCTTTCCCACTGCGACATCCCTCACCGATACTGCGTTACGATATGTTTAAATATGACTAGGGACATGTTTGTATTTACCTTGTATGTATGAAAATATCGAACTACTAGATTTCTTTCTTATTATTTTAGTGGCATGTTTATGAAAGCCCTCGTCTTCCCTAGTTTTCAGGGAATCTGTTGCCAAAGGGTTAACTGTGTGGACTGTTGGTCTTGGACATCCACCATCTCTGTTGCTTGCAGCATGATTCTGCTCAGCTCTCTTTGGCTCCTTGTAATGCTGTCATTCGCTCTTCATGTCTGCAGTTTGATCAGGCGACAAGTCGGGCACACAGCTTATGCACTCGTTATTTCGTCTCCTTCAACAGGGAAACGGCGTTTTACATCCGTGTTTGGTTGCGAATGTTGTCGTGTTCACACTGAATTAACACAAACAGGTCTTCGTGCTATGTATATCTAGTTAACGCAATGTTTCTCCATTGAGAAAACCGAGAGATGGAAAATAAATGCCATTATTACGACAGTAGAAAATGCCGTGTTCTTAAAGGCACATGAACATGTAAAATTGACGGTGTCTTCACAGTCAAAACTATGCTCCGGAGAAGATTCAAAGTCGACTTGCTGTAAACGTGATCATTGTACAGTATGTAGCATGAATTCACCTCCATGCCATTCATATGAAAATCAGGGCATGCACGTTGAAAGCACAAACATAATTTGAGTTCGGTAGGACCTCACTTGTTTGAATAAGTCACGAGGTGCGTTGATTAGAGGCGAATCTTTTCCTTTTTGATACTGGAATGCTGTTTAGGCAATCACGACTCTATGATGAAGAATAATAACTCTTCTACATCACTGTTACCATGGAGATAATCAATAACAAGTGCATGAGCCAAAGTTGCCACCACAAAAGCCGGCCACAGTGATAGATAGAAATACGCAAACACTGACATATCTACACAAACAGGCATGTAAACACACACATACACATATATAGACTAACTGTCGCTGTAAATACTGACTTTGGTTATTTTGTACAGTGTTTAAATATCATGAGTAAAATGATGGCCGTCTTGTGCAACTTCACGCCGGCCTTGCTGCCAACCTTTTGTGCTTTTGTGTATAAAAGAATAATGATGATTATTGTTATTATTATGAGAAAAAAATATCATAGTATATATGTTGCTGGCTCTCAATGACTGTTGACTACAGTGGGGGGGGAAAAAATCTGAAAACATTTGGTCTGTGTAGGGTTTCTATACATAGGCTATTGTGTTTGTTAAATCTAAATACAATGGAAAAATATGTTAGTGGCTTCCATCATGACTGTGCCAGAAAAGAGAGTTCAGAGTGAATAAGCAGATGTATTATAAATTCAATAGGGAATTGGGTAAAACAACACAGAAAAAAAAAAAGAGACAAGACTTCATAAAAATTCTCTCACGAATGAAGATTCACTCACTGTTGTGCAAAGTGCAATGGGCTAAATGTGAGTCCAGTATTCATTGTGAAATATTGTGTTCTTTTCAATGTATTCCTGTTAAAAGATAAATTTTGGTGCATCATGTCATGTAATGTGATTATGAAAATAATGAACCTGCAATTTGTTTCCAGACTGGAGAAGAATAAAGACAAAAAACTAAAATTGATATGGTCTCTTGTATTGGTGTCTTTCACTCATTGCAGGAAAATGACATTTTGGAGAAAAGGTACGTCAGCCTCTCTTTCTTATCCTAAGATCTTATACCATACTTTAAGTTTAAGTTCTTAAATTTAAAGGAATAGTTAACACAAAAATGTGTCATCAAATTCTGTCATCATTTACTCACCTAATGGCGTCACTAAAAATTGCTATTATCTCCGTAATATGCACACTAATTTGTGATCACTTCAGTCCCCTTTAAAACTCCTATGAAGTTCATTCCCGTATTTTAGTCGGCGTAATTCAGCATTTTCTTCAATCCACAGCAGTGCCAGCGTCATAAAGCAGAGGACAATGTGTGCATTTATTGATAGACTATGATATCTGCATCTGTGTAGTTCTTTGTCATAAATTCTGTTTACATAATGATGTGGGAGCAATTCAATGTTTACCATACACTGTAAAATCTGGCCTTATTTATTTATTTATTTTTTAATGAAATTCCTTTCATCTAAATGAGACTTTGTGACTTTTTCTACTCTTGCTATACTTCATACTTCAGTGCAATAAAAATGGCTAAAATTTGTTATAATATTCATTTTATAATAAATCTTTTGCAAGACGTGCGAAAAGAACTATAAAAAGGAGTGGAGATGGCAAATGAGTGGTCTTCTGCAGCCATCTACTGGTTAAAGTGGTAATTTCATGTTTTTCATGTTTAAAGTGTTTGTTTTACACCAGTTAACAGAAATCCTCCACTAAAGCATGGCACATTTTCCAAATTATCTCCATGAATGAAAATGAAAAATGTAGATCTTCTTTAATGTTAATTTTGCTGCACAAATGTAGAGTTAAAAAATAATAGTGTTTAAAATATTGGAAATATGTGGATAAAATATATTTTTTTCTAGACAATTACAGTAATACAAAGTTTATATTCTTAGTGAAGTTCACAACGTAATTTCGGAAGGAGTGAACCCATCTAATCTTTCAATTAGTGAAATTCAAACATAATTTCAAGAGGAGGGAACCCTAATCTTTCGATTAACGACCAGAGCATATAAGCAGCTACTCACCCTGCTCAGTTGTTTCGATATCCCTCCACCTCCCCAACTCCACCACATAATTTAGGCATCTCATCTATCGTATTCCTCTTTCAGGCATTAGTAGTCACTGGGGGGTATATACACGCTCGAGTTGAAGCTGGTTCCTCGAGCCCCTTCACAGCGGACAGCAAGCCAAATACGCTTAACCTTATTAGCTTAAAGATTCTATGAGGAAACGAACTTGTGAAATGAATTTTAATGTCTATTAGTTGGTTATTTAAAATGATAAGACATTACATTCAATATTCAATATTGATTTGATTGGTAGTGTAGAACCTACTTTGTTCATGCCTACTCTAGTATACTACAATATATATATTTAAATCATATCCTTATTGGGGACTAAGCCCCCCTAATATTGAAATCCTAGAATCGCCCCTGTACTCACCCTCAAGTTGTTCCAAACCTGTATGAATTTCTTTCTTCTGCTGAACACAAAAGAAGAATATGGGTAACTAAACAGTTAATGGGCGCCATTGATTCCCATATGAAAAAAAAAATACTGTTGGAGGTCAATGGGGTCCATCAACTGTTTGGTGACTGACACTCTTCAAACTATCTTCTTTTGTGTTCAGCAGAATAAAGAAATTCATACAGGTTTGGAACAACTTGAGGATGAGTAAATGATGACGGAAGTTTCATTTTGGGGTAAACTAACCCTTTAAGTAAAAAAGTTAGGTTGTGAAATTCATCCATTTGTGCTACAGTACATAAGCATACATGAATTATAGGCCTACCTCAAATCATGTGGCATGTTGAGGAGAGTTTTTTTTGTTTTGTTTTTTGTTACTTTTCTTAATTGATTCAGTATCAGTAGATCTGGTCCACATATGTAATTTAGAAACTGCATATGCAAATCCACACAAATTTACTGTTTGAAGATGCAATTCTGCAATTTTTGACAACACCTCTAGGTGTCATTAGAGGACCATTCGTCTCAATGTGAGCTATGAAATGTAAAAGAAATGAAACGTGGAATCATTTTGCATTTTGAAATGAACTTTGCGTCTCTCTGCAATTTGATTGGAATCAAAAATAGCAATCACTCACTCACTAAAAGTCAATATTTTGTGCCCTGATAATTAAATTCCTTCCCCAAAGGCCACAAACACTGACGACAATTGATTTTGTTTGGCAATCAGTGTCAACAGTGAAAGGAAGGATGAGAAAAATAATGATGTTGTGGGAAGACAACAGTAGATTTGAAATTGGCAGTTTATCTGGTTGCTGTCTGCTATGCAGAGATTTTACAACCATTTTCCTCTTAGTTTTCCTCTGCAATTTGAAACAGTATTCATCACAGTTGTGTCTTTATATAAAGATCAATGGACCATTTGTTCAACATTGGGATAAAGTGATAAAACTAACAAGTGTGAAGTGTGTTGCTAGAGCTTGAGCCTCGGCCTGCCTTCTGTTAATGGAACTTGATGCAGATGATGTGTGTTTGTGTAACTGCTCACACGCTCAGCATCAACATTTGCTAAAATCCCTCAGCACCAGGATGGCTTGTAGCATGTAAAAGTGCTGTGATCAGACATTATTCACGTCACCAAGGGACTGGTTGGTAAGGTTGAGTCATGCACAGCCTAATCAAGTCATTTGCTGTAAACTTCACAGGTCACATTGAAATCAACAATTCATTTTAAGAAGAAACCGAGTTAAAGATGCTAAATAGATTGTCTCAAAGACATTTGTATTCATCATACCTTACAATTTATTCTCAAGATCATTATGAACATTATATGGATTTAATGTCTTATTATTATAATATTTCCCGCAGGCTATATTTAACGGACCAGAATGATCTTGCACTGCTTAAACAACGGCAATATATTTGTGGTCACATCTTCTTATAATGTATCTGTTCTCTTCTACTTTAAAGTCAAAGTCCACAGCATTTTAAAGAAAGACCTCTGACAGTCTCCAACCTTAAGCATCATGTCTGGAGCCAGAGCTGGAGGGGAAGTCTGTGACAGTCAACCAATCACAGAGCACCGGAGGCATCAAAGCCAATTACAACAGTGGTCACATGACCACACTTGGCTGCATATGATTGGCATGGCCTCAGACAGTGGGTATAGCTCATCTGTCAACTTCAAGCAAACTTCATAGATGTGACCTTCACAGAATTCATAATGAGAAAAGCAGTTATCACTAAATTAACTTTTTACCTTTCAGTGGTTTAAAAATTCAAAAAGAAGTAAATAAAGAGATTCAATATAAAAAAGTGTAAACTCTTCTAAAACTAGAAAAAAAAACTATCCAAACTATCATATATATATATATACATACACACACACATGCAAACACATATAGCCTATATAAATATGTGTGTATGTATATATATATATATATATATATACACATACACACACATGCACAATAATGTATATATGTATCAAGTACACACACTCAAATGTGTATATACACAGATACACACACACATATAGCCTATATAAATATGTGTGTGTACGTATATATATATATATATATATATATATATATATATACATACACACACATGTACAATAATGTATATATGTATCAAGTACACACACTCAAATGTGTATATACACAGATACACACACGCACACACATATAGCCTATATAAATATGTGTGTGTACATATATATATATATATATATATATATACACACACATACACACACATGTACAATAATGTATATATGTATCAAGTACACACACTCAAATGTGTGTGTCTGTATATATATATATATATATATATATATATATATGTGTGTGTGTGTGTGTGTCATCAAGCTTATCAAGTGTAATACAGTGCCATACAAGATAGGCTACATACATGTATGACAACGCCTCGTGGTCGACGATTCTCGTCTGTCACTTTTATGCGCTGGCCCTTTAAATCTGAAGCTTATTTATGCGTTTGGGGGCGGAGCTTGTGTACGTGTGTCCAATCAGAGCGCGGAATGCTGATGCTGGAGTGGATGCAGGACGTGGGACGCTGATGCTGATGCTGGGAGACCCGCACAGTGATGGAGCGGCGACGACGCTGAAAAGGTAACGAAACGTGCTCTAACGACACACTGGCTTTCATTCACAACGTTTAGGAAGGGTTTATATTAAAAGATCGAAATTAGGTCGGATTCATCGATTTGAGCTAATTATATTATTTTTGAAGGATGGAAAAATGAGCTTAAATCCGCTGTAGTATGAACGATATGAAGCGTCGCTCGATGCTGTTTCAAATGCATTTGCTTCAGGATTCATACTCGAAACCAAAATTCATATTAGTGCTAGTTTATCTTCATAAACGGTTGATATTTTCTGTGAGCGGTGTAATTGTCTGAATGAGAATAATTCGATGTTAATATTAGAAATGGCCTTTATTAAGCTTATTAATGTGGAAAACACCTATCTTTTTTTTAAATCTTAATTTAGGTGTGTTACGTTTTCAAATGTGTATGGCATTTAGTGGTTTTCTCAGTGATATCTTCTCATTTAGGAAAAAACATGGGCATGTATGACTTGTCAGCCTCTAGGAGTGATTTTTGGGGGATGATTGACATTGGTGAAAGCCAATCAGAAAGCAGATGTTATCCGCGCAGCCAGTGGCTGAAGGATGAGGGAGGGCTTTCACATGCGGCTTCTGTCTGATCTTCAAAAGAACCAATAATTTATTGGTTTTTGAACAGTGTCTCTGGTCCCCTTGATTACAGGGGACATTATGGGATCTTTTTCACAATGTGACCTTACTAGCATCGATTTTGTATAGTGTGCGCAGTCACCATTGCTTTAAAATCCTTCTATTTAATATTATTATTATTATTATTAAGACATAATTGATAAGAGAAACATATCACTGTGTTTTTATACCTAGAAATGTCATGGGAATTTCTATAGATATACGTAGCTTTAAAATACGAATTGAATAGAAATGCATTTTTGCGTAAAAAAAATCCTTATCCAGTAATTATAAGATACGAATTAATATTCATTAGTTAAAGTTAGTTTTAAGGTTAAATGAATGAACTTTTGAGGAATAGTTTCAGCATTTGCTTTTCTTTTTTACATCTGCCAACAAGTGATCTGCTTCGATTTGTGGTGGTAGACTTCTAGTGAATAAGATATTTTACCAGGGTAAGGTCTATGAAAAAAAATCTTGTATTTTTCTAAAGATTGACTTGAGTTGAACTGAATTCTGGGTTCAAACCGTGCACTGAACATCTTGGTTAAACCGCATTCCTCAACAGATGTATCGCTTGACCAGTTCCTCTTTTAACATGTTGTGTTATTGAAGTCTGGGTAATTTCCCCTTTGTGCCTCTATAACGCACTGTTTTGAGCATCAGAGTGGGTGACAGAGAGAGAGAGAGAGTCAGTGGCTCGTGATTTGCACCCTACCACCTTGATTAAGCCATTTATGCTGGAGAGCAGCTGGCTTCTATATATACTGACCAAAAAAGCCCTTTCTGTTCTCAGTCAGGAGAGTTTTATTTTTCTTCAATGCTGACATTAACTAACTCAGTCTGTTAGCTACGTCCGTTGAGACCAAAAAGCTAGATTTGCTTATTTATTTATGCTGTTGGCAGATACTTTTATCTAAAGTGACTTGGAGTGTATTCAAGGTGTCCATCTTGGAAATCAAACCCATGACCTTAGTGTTGGAAACGAACAGAGAACGAAGCTTCAGAAAGCGTGGTTTAATTAGTGGTGTTTCCTGAGGCAAACATCCCTATCATTACACAGTAGCTAGTTCCAAGGGTTGAGGGTTTGAACTAACTTCTGGGTGTAACTCATCCTGCAGCATCTGTGCTATGGACATGAACGATACCTCAAATCCTGCTGGTGTTATTTTACACTCGAATCTCGATGTGATTTTTACAGAAAAATGCTACAGTAAAAACCGATTAATTGATTAACTCTAAGGTCGTGTTCTCACTTGGCAGGTTTGGTTTGATTAAAACAAACTCTGGTGCGATTGCTCTGTTTGTGCAGTTCATTTGAATAAGTGTGAACGCCGCCATCTGAACCCTGTTGCGCACCAAACAAGCTAAAAAGGTGGGTCACACTCCGCTTCAGAACAAACTTTGGTGTGGTTGGACTGAAATACGAACGCAGCACGGACCAAAGACATCTAAACAAACCAAAAACAGGATATGTTGTCACAAGATGTGACCCTAAAAAGGACAGAATGCTCAAGCATACCTGTTTTTCTCGTCATAGGAGCTACGTTGCCCATTACAGTTCGGTACAGGCCTCGGAAACCCTTTCTCCTTGCAGCAGGATCTTTGTTTGTGTGTAACAGAGGAATTCCTGCCGCTGTTTTGATTCCTTTACGTATTTTATAAGCTCTTCACAAGTTCTCAGCTGTTGAAAAAAATACCTTCATATGTATACAAGGAGCTGGTTTAGCCCAGCACACAGCATTGTTTTAGATGTTCGGTAAGTTCCATTGCAAAATATACGTCATCATTTTTTATATATATATATATATATCTTTAGGTTCGGTCTTAAAATGGCAGTGTGAACACCTAAGCAAACCATGGACTAAATCTATCATTTTCTTTTTTGGTTCAGACCAAAAGAACCAAAAGATTCAAAGTGTGAACACACCCTTAGTAAACATCGCATTATATGTCATTTTACATTAAAATACTGCCAAATTTATAGGTTTCTCCAGTAAAAACAATTAAAAAAAATGTATATTTTACAGTAAAAAACAGTGACATTCCCAAAAGTCTTTTATGCAGTATAAATAGTTTTTTTCTTCTCATTTTTGTTATCAGTAATGAACATGGGTGTTTTGTGTTACATTTTCTCTTATTTAGTTCATATTTATTGCATTATGTTAGTGTTGTTTTATGGACAAGACACTTTCAGTGGAGCCTGATTCATCATGTGGCTTTCTAGTACATTTTAAGGTAATAAGCTAATTTTGGTAATTCAAGTAGATTGCTAATTTAACATAATCTCACTTGATGAAATATGGTTATAAATTGTATACCAATATTTAATCCCATAATACCGGGAACATTCTTAATGAAATTCTAGCAACCGCGGTGCCCTTTTTTTCTTTTCTTTTTTACAGTAAATGTAACAGGATATTTTCTGGAGTGACTTGGTGAAGGGCTCTTTTGACTCGTGGTAAACAACCACCCAGAAAAGAGTGAATTTTGTGTAGGCAAGCACCAGAAAATGTAAATATCTTGGTATTTGGGTGCAAGGTCTCTATGCTTTTGCCAAGTAAGACGTGTTCCTGGATCTACATATTTTGTTGATCCTGGAACAACATTACTGTCTGAAAATGTAGTCCTAACTATATCCCCACCCCTAAACCTAACCCTACCCATAAGTTATCCCTAAAATCAGAGGGAATGAATAACACTGATGTAGAAACACCTAACCCTGGTTATAAGCCTAAACTTGACATAAACTGTAAACTTGTCCCTCAAATCTGATTGGTTGATTGGAATGTTGTTCCAGAATCAAAAAAGATGTTGATCCAGGAACATGTTGTACTTGGTGAAATCACATTCACCTTGGGTGCAGTCTTTTCCTTTTTGTTCGTTTGTCCAGTATGGCGTGCTATATATGGTCTTTGGCCGGAAAGATGAGGGCCGGACATGTCCTTTCTCTGGCACGGAAGTGCACAGATGACCAGGCCATCTGCATACCGGCTTCGTTTCATTTCTGCATAAATGTACATTTCTCACTGTCTCTCCTTCACACGCCCATGAATGCCCACACATCCTCACTTTTCATACGCGTAAAAACAGGTGCGCTCTCCTTCATCATCTCAGTCACTGTTGCCATAGCAACCCTCTCTACAGCATCAGCGTCATCCCCGCGAGCAGCAAGTGGTCCCCACCTCTGAGAAAAACTGCAGGGCACTTTTCATTTTGACTCATCTTTCTGAAGAATAGACACTGGCGTTATCTTGAACGAAATTTGAAGGAAGTTATGTTTTCGCCGAAATGAAAAAAGAACAAAATGTCTCTCAGGAACGTAATACATCTTTGCATTTTGATTAACTCTAGGCTGTTGTGAATGAAAGAGATATGCACAGCTCTAAAATATTAATGAGGTAGAAATCTATCTTTGTCTGTGCAATATTTTTATCCAGTAGTTACCACTGACTAGAAAATGATTGAAAAAAGGTTTTAAGGTTAAATGAATTAACTTTTGAGGATTTGAGGAGCAGTACTTTCAGCATTCGTCAAATCAAGTCACCTATATATATATATATATATATATATATATATATATCTTCATTATGAAATGGGTTCAAATCAGCTATAAGCAGCTCAAGACAATAGTGTTGTATTTCAGCTCCAGTTAGTTCAGTGTTGATTTGGTTCATTACGTATGCCAATAAGTGGTCTGTTTCAATTTGTAGTTATAGACTTCTAGTGAATAAGATACCATCTTAAGTTCTGTGAGAAAAAAGGTATGTTGTATCCATGTAGAAATTATTGATTTGTGTTGAACTGATTTCTCAGTTTAAAGAGTTAAAAAATGAAAATTCTGTCATTAATTATTCACCGTCATGTTTATTCAAACCTGTAAGACCTTCGTTCATCTTCAGAACTCAAATTAAGATATTTTTGACTTTCTGATTCCCCCATAGAAAGCAACTTTCAAGGCCCAGAAAGGTATTAAAATAGTTAATGTGACTACAGTGGTTCAACCTTTATGTTATGAAGCGTAGATAATATTTTTTGTGTGCAAAAACAAAACAAAAATAACGACTTTATTCAACAAATTTCTTCTCTTCTGTGTCATTCTCCTACGGTGTTTATGTTGTAGACACAGTGCAGCGCTTTCAGGTTCTGCGTCAGAACGCCGGCTCAGTATTGGCCCGACGCAGTTCACATGAGCAGTGAGCTGGCCAATAATGAGCTGGCGTTCTGACGTAGAACCCGGAAGTGCTGCACTGTGTCTACAACATCAACAGCGTAGGAAAATGACAGGGAAGATTTCAATTATTGAAAAAAGTCATTCTTTTTGTTTTTGCACACAAAAAGTATTCTCGTTAGGGTTTAACCACCAAACCACCAAGACCTTTCTGGGCCTTGAAAGTGGTAATAACGTTGTTGTCTATAGGGGAGTCAGAAAGCTCTCGGATTTCATCAAAAGGTCTTACGGGTTTGGAATGACATGAGGGTGAGTAATTAATGACAAAATTTCATTTTTGGGTAAACTAACCCTTTAAACCATACACTAAACATAAATGTCAGACAATAGTTGGTGTCAAACAAGCCATTTTGAAGTGTGTGACTTCTTTTCTCTTTTCTAGGATGCACTAAACACCCTTGTCACTCTGTGAGGGGCTTTTCTTACGGACACCAGGCTCTTGGGAACCTTGGGAGATGTATGGCAGCGCGCGCGCCGTTGGCCACATCGAGGGCAGCCCCGCTCGCTCCCCGAGGCTGCCCCGCTCTCCTCGGTTGGGCCACCGTCGAGCCAACAGCGGCAGTTCGGGCTGCAAGACCTTATCCATGGAGAACATCCAGTCCCTCAATGCTGCCTACGCCACGTCTGGCCCAATGTACTTGAGCGACCACGAAGCCGTCGGATCCACGGCTACTTACCCCAAAGGCACCATGACGCTCGGTCGGGCCACGAGTCGAGCGATGTACGGCGCTCGGGTCACGGCCATGGGCAGCACCCCTAACATCGCCACGGCAGGAATCCCGCACACCGACCTGCTGTCTTACGGTGACCTGGGTTCGCTGTCTATGCTCCACCACCAGGGGACGCCGTCTGCCCTGCTGCGACAGGCAGTCAGGGGTGGTGGCGGTGAACTTTTGGAGCTCCAGGCGCAGCTACGGGACATGCAGAGAGAAAACGATCTCCTTCGGAGGGAGCTGGACCTGAAGGACAGCAAGCTAGGCTCCTCCACCAACAGCATCAAGAGCTTCTGGAGCCCTGAGCTGAAGAAAGAACGCGTGATGAGGAAAGAGGAGGCAGCGCGCACGTCTATCCTCAAAGAACAGATGCGGGTGACCCATGAGGAGAATCAGGTAAGGATTGTTACCTTACCTGACATGAATAAGACTATGCTTAAGTAAAAATAGCCTTGGTACATTTTAAAATAAAGGTTCTTTAGAGGTTATTTGAAGGAATTCTTCATATTAAGACACATTTTCTCCTGAGGTTCTTGTGATGTCTGTATGGTTCTTGATGTTACATTATACATTCTTCAAATCAGTATATTGGTTCTAGATATCCTTTCACAGAGGAAAAACACTTTTGCTTTGTTTTTTCTTTGTACCACCAATATGTAGAACTTTCTAAAGAACCATAGAAATAAAAAAGGTTCTCAAATTATATCAGGTTGTACTATAAAACCCTTTTTGGAACCTTTATTTTTAAGAATGACTTTTGCTAAGATGTATAAATAATAAATTGCGGCATTTATAGATAATTTATTGTCTTCTCAAGACTTTTGATAAGCTTAACAAGTAGAGTTTGATGTACATTACCGTTAAAAGTTTGGGGTCAGTAGAATTTTTTATTATTATTAATGCTCTTATTCAGATAAAAAATGACAGTAAAATGACAGAAAAAGACTTTTATGAGTTTACAAAAGATTTCTATTTCAAATTCTGTTCCTTTGAACTTTCTATTGATCAAAGAAGTCCTGAAAAAAATGTATATCACAGTTTCCACAGATATATTAAGCAGCACAACTGTTTTTAACATTGATAGTAATAAGAAATCAACATATTAGTATGATTTCTGAAAATTCAGCTTTGCCATTACATAAATAAATATACTTTAAAATGCATTAAAATAGAAAACAGTTCTTTTAAAGTGTAATAATATTTCACAATAGTTTTTACTCTATATTTGATCAAATAAATGCAGACTTGGTGAGCAAAAGAGACTTCTTTTTTTTTTTCTTTTTTTTTTACATTTTTAAAATCGAAACGACCACAAACTTTTGAAGGTTGTGTATATTACTTTTTTTTTTTTTTTTTAAACTGTTATCCCAAAAATGAAAACTGTCACCCTCATGTTGGTCAAATCTGTATTATTTTTCTTTCATCCATGGAAAATTTGAAACTGTGGAACACAATGTGAACACTGTGCAAAATGATTCCTTTTCCACGGCACACAGAAAGTCATACAGGTTTGAAATGATGTGGTGGTGACAAAATTTTCATTTTGGGTGAACTATCTCTTTAAGACTAGTTTATCAGCTTGCTGTCAGTAAAAGTTCTCTACTTGAGGGATACGCCTAGTCTATGAATTCTTGTGTTGCCAAGGTTGTTCTTCCTGCCTCCAGTTTTGATGTCATCTGTGGGCTGTGTTCCTTTCTTCTCCTCCGTTCTGTCTCATTCAACTGTGTAATCACGCTCTCACTCTCACTCTTTTTATCCACCCACTCTCCTGCTCTTTAAGTCTCTTCACAGCTGATTTCTTTTTTGGGTTGTCTGTCTTTTATGTGGCACTTCTGGAAAGAGGCTCTTATAATCATTAATATTTCATAATTTAATCGGATGTGGCACTCTGTCAATAGACAGGCCAAAGACACAAATCCTGGAACACATTTTAGACAGTTCTGGCTCTAAAATTTAAGTAGATGAACCACATTCAAAGCTATTGTAGAATAACTTACATTCAGATACATGTGACCGCACATTAGTTGAATATATATATATATATATATATATATCAATCGATTAAAAAATTAACTAGATTAAGTTTTTCTGTGTTTTAAATACGTTTTTATACATTTTTATATATTTTCTAATTTAATAATTTCACAGTTAATCTCCAAATTAATGTAGAAACAACTAGGGCAGCCCTCAACTAAAGATTTTTTTTTAGCAGTCGTTCATTTAAGCCATTAGTCGACTAATCATGTTTTTATATTAATAAGCCATAAATCATAATAATGAGCCTTTAATTGCCTATATATAATACATAGCTTAATCAGCACTCAAGCGCACACATAAAGTTTGCCACAGTCTTTAAAAAAAAAGTTTTGTCTCAATAGATGGTTCATTTTGAATGTCTGTCAATAGAGAAAATGACTTTTACTGCCAGATAATTCTAACCTGTAATGCTTGAAAATGGCGGCTGTAGAAATTGAAGCCTCTCCTTACAGTTAAAAGAGCAAATCATGTGTCTGATAGTGGCATCACCTGATTTTTGCTCTTGAATGTGCATTGAAATAAGCTAAACTGGCTTTAAAACGTAGAAAGAAAGACAAATTCTGATATAGCTGATATCAGATTTTATTCCTGGTTTATTGGAACATAATCTTGTTCCAATAAATCTCGAGATTTCTGTCTTTTCAGTAATCATATACGCTGTACTTGCATGAGTAGTGTTGCCAATATGGCCGCCGAGTGAACTGACTTTCCTGAAAGGGACTTTGGCGTTGTGCTTAATAATCTCTTTAGTGTTTAGTTTGACTGTGTACACAGAGCAGCACAACCTCTCGTACCTTATTATTTAACAACCTACAAAAAAGGGTGATGGTTCAAGATCAGTCTCATGTATTCAACAGTTGAGGACTGGAGACATTTGTTTTCTCTCAGTCTCACCTCTTCCTGTCTATCTGTGTTTCTGTGAGAGTGGAACAGTGGCCTAGTTAAATCACACTCCGTCAGCACGCTGCACGAGGCCAGGAGACGAAGGAATGTCAAGGACAAATGCTTGTCTGAGAGACTTTGTTTCCTTCCATTTGATTCCTTGTCTTCTCTGCCACCATTTCACTCTACCGCTGTCCTTTATTCTCAGTCTCTCTGTCAGCCAGCTCTCTTTTTGGCTCCTTTCCTGTCACATATCCTCACTCGGTGCTTCTTCCTTTCTCTTCCTCACCTTTCTTGTTCTTTCCATCCATCTTGTTCTTTCCATCCAACCTGTTATCCGTTACTCTATCCACCCATCCTCTAAGGCACCATATGGCATTTTCTCACATATTTTGGATGACATATGGATCCTGTATATTGTAAATACCATATCAAGAGTCTCGCAAAGCATTCAGGCCTTTTACCAGTTCGCTAGTTTGACTGAATTGCACTTCAGATTGGAATTTAATGACATTTTATTACAAAGTGCTGACAGGCAAATCCACAATTGTACAGTATTTCGGCTTTGTCTTATTCACTAACCATCCTTAGTTGAGTTTAACCGGGTGCCATGTGTATTTAAATTAATTCATTGCCATTCATATCAGACAGGTCTCTTTTTTTAATTGGCCTATTATAGATTGCATTGTATTCACAAAAGTAAATTTGTAATATTTAATAGAGACATTTGTGAACATTTTCTACTGATCTTGGTAGCAGTTATTCATCAAATGGTGAGGAATGTTATTTCCTGATTTACCGTGCAACCAAATGCGCTTTCGGCATTTTCAAAAGCCAGCTCAGGTGTCTGGATTGTGCAAATTGCATTATGCACAATTCTTTTGCGCAATTACCATAATTCCTTTAGAGAATTGGCCGCTAAAACAACACAGATAATGCATGCAAATGAAAAAAAAAATGCATTAAGTGGGCGCAGTACATTCCCTCCTAAATCCCATAATGTATCATTGCAATGCGACTGTTTTGTTAGAAAATAAAAGGGATTTTTAACAAAAATGAAATGCAGAAATATGCCATTTGCTTAAATATTCAGTTTCTGGGCTGCAGAAGTTTATTTGAATAAAAAACAATGACCCTACCGGGGACATAATTTCCTTGCAAATGACTTGTGAATCATTTAAATTACTATAACATTTTCTGGATAAAAACCAGTTTAAGTATTCTGGTTGTGCGTGAAGGACGTTTGTGAAGATGAAGACTAAAGAAGTGCAAAGATTCTAAAGTAAAACAAATGCATAAATTAGCAGCCGTGGGGTGGAAGTGGGTTGATGCAAAGTACGGTGCAGTATTACAGGAGGTGGCTAGAAACTTGTGAGGTAGTTCATTATCAACAGGTCAGTTCCTACACACAAGGCCAAATTGATATTGGAGTGGTTTAATAAAAGCCCGGTCAAATAGATTATTTGAAAATTGCAGTGAACAAGTGCCATCCAAATAACCTGAATGACCTGGAGCAAATATATCTGGAAGTGCAAGACAGAATCACTCTCGTTGTTCAGGAGATTTAATGGAGTTCTCATGTTCAATTGAAGATTTTTTAAAAAATAGACACTAATTAGACTGGTGTCCAGACTGCTAGATCTGAGCACAGTGTGAGAGACATTGTTGTGATCTCTTCTGAAATTCTTTTTTTTGTGAGATTACTAGGGTATTTTTCTCGCAGGAAAAAATGTAAGCAAGAGATGAATGGGGAAAAAGAGTGCAATGCGCAATATGGCGGAATAAGTCCCGCCTTCTAAATAAGAGCCAATTGCCAATTAGTAAAGTCATCGCATCACTGCAGCGCCCGTTAAAAGCTCCAGTTCCTACAGAAACAGTCAGACCTATAGAGACCTTCCTATAGAGACTTAGGACTGCGTATGCGCATTAACTTGATCCAGCCTGAGAAATACAGTTTTTTGTCATGATTCGAGCTTTTAGGAACAAAATTTATGTGACAGTTGTTGTCAGATTTCATTGGTGATTTCAAATATGAAATTTAATCGAAAACTTTGGAGAATTTGATGTTTCCCCATTCAAAGAGATAGGAGCGTTTCAAAGATGGCCACCGAGTGAAAAGACTTGTATTAAAAAGGGACTTTGGTTTACATTTTATGTCAAGTTTAGGCTTACAACCAGGGTTAGGTGCTTCTACTGTACATCAGCGTTATTCACCTATCATATGGATATGGTTATGATTAAATTTTCGGACAGAAATGTTGTTCCAGGATCAACAAAATATGTTTGCAAAATCAGGATGTGCCACAAACTCCACTCCAAAGGGAGTTATTCTCTATATCAATTTGTTTCTGTTTCTGAGCTCCCTGAAATGCCTGGATTATAATCTTGAGTTTTCTTCCAGGAACAAACGCATCACAATATCCCTCATTTAAATAATTCCCAACAAAGGCATACACAAAATAAAGGGGCAAGGCCTGGTTGAGTTGCATTAGTAGTATGTTGAAACTATGTTAAAAGGCGTGACTTTTTCAAAACACACTGAAAGTGGTTGACCAATCACAACACACTGGTCCAGCCGACTAATCAGAGCACGTTGCGCCTTTCGGAACAGAGCATTACAGACAGTGGCCCTGTCCCAAATGGAACCATAATCCCTTAATGCCCTAATACTCACGGTGAAGTTCTTTGTCATTCTTCGCTTAGGGGTAAAAAGAAGTTCGAAATACGTGAGCAGTGATATACTGCAAACATCCCGACGCTGCCGAGAACGACATTTAGATGAATATCTAAATATGTGCTGCACGCATTCCTCTCAATAACAAAATAATCACACAACAAAATGAGAAAACAGCAAGCATTTAAAAACAAAAAAAGCATAAGAATCTGATCATAGCTAAGTGGATGTGTTTGCATGAGCTCTGTGGTTCGGCACTCTAGTAAAGTCACGTCATGTTTATTTATATAGCACTTTATACAATAGATACAAAAGCAAGCAGCTTTACAACATTAAACGTAAAAACCAGTGCCAGTGTCTCATTTCATCAGAATTACAACTTCATTTTCTACTATAAAGCTGCTTTCCAGTGTGTTTTCCATGTTTTCACTCGCAGCTGAACAGAAGAAATAAACCAGAGAATATTTCCATGTCAAAGAAGGCGGAGCCTCAGAGCCACAACTACCTATTACGTAATTGCCACAAACCAATGATAGTGCGAAGGTGTTTACCAACCAGATTGAACTTTTCCTGGAAAGTTCACTTTGGAAAACTGTTTCGAACTCCCAAAACTAACTCCAAATGAACTTCACCTGTTTTCCGTCAAAATGACGTCACATCAGTTCGTTCTTTGATTTTGCTTGAAGTAGCCTATATTCCTCTGTGGAAGACCATAAAGGACCCGATATATAAGAGGATATAGATATAGAGGATATAGATAGATATAGGCTACTTTATGGTCTTCCTCTGTGTCCACACATTCGTGATGTTATGCTGCTTTGACAGTTAGGTAGAAGTTTGCTGCGGAGCTCGCAGCAAAGTGTGAAACGAGGGCGCAAATCGGCCACGAAGGGGGCGCTCACGAGCACCCTTCTGAACCTAAAAAGACAAACGGGACGCCCTATGGCATGTGTCATGCACAGCGTAGCTCCAACCAGCTCCTAAACACCTGCCTGGAAGTTTCTAGTAATCCTGAAGACCCTGATTAGCTGGTTCAGGTGTGTTAAATTAGGGTTGGAGATAAACTCTGCTGGACAGTGGCCCTCTAGGAACTGAGTTTAACACCCAAGCCCTATATGGTTTTGTGGACTTTGTATGTGCAGAAGTGCAGAAGTGTGCCATTTGGGACAGGACCATAGGAAGAGAGGTGCTGCAACATGTAAAATATGTGAAATATAATGTGTTTTTTGAACATTATAGCATGAAAACCTATTCTAGTAGAGCCCAACAACAAAATCAAGACTTTGAAAAAGGGCATAAAAGATCCCCTTTTTAAAAAATTGCATTTAGTTTGCATAAATTTAAAATTACTGCAAGCTCACTATTGAGGAGCAGATGTGTGGTGTAGAATGCAATCATGGTTGAATGCAGCAGAAGATACTGGGACAGAGATACTGAAATACACAAATGAGATTGGATATGCAAGTTAGGCAGGCTTATGCTGTGAAAGTGTGCGTGTCTCATTTCTCCTTTCCGTGATGCTGTCCCTTCGTCCGAGTCCTCAAGGTTAAATCAGGATGGTGTCACCACAGCTCCCAGCAAACACCTGTGCATGCGTGTGTGCGTATGTGTGTCCGTGCAGCACCCTGAAAATGGGAAAGGACATTAGCAGAGCTGTAGGTACTTATCCAGTGACAGTACTACTGTGACACGGTTAGTGCCCTGTGGTAGAAAGTAACAAGATTAGACATGCAAGAGGTTTCTTATGAAACCCTTGGAGTTTAGATTACACCACCCGACAGTTGATGCATGTTATTATGTATTTGTTTGTCCATGCACAAATCACTGATAAAATGTGCATTTTAAATTCATTGTAAGTCGCTTTAGATAAAAAGCATCTGCCAAGTGCATATATTTAAATGTTAAATGACTCATGGTGACATCTTTCATAGAGGTGTTAATGAACAAAATATGCAAACAAAAAGGATTCAAGAAGCACAGTTTATAGAAAGAGATGGAAATGTGGGTACAAACAAAATGGTAGTGGGATGTCCTAGATGTGCTTGGAAGGGTCCATAAAGAGGAGGTTGGTTCACATCAGCTTAACCGTAAACATAAAATGTCCCTGCTGCATGAGAGATATCACTAAAATATGTGCTCATTTTACTCCTTTTGCTCAGACAGCAAATATATTTTTTTATATTATTTTTATATTGATGTATTTTTATATTCAAATAATTAAAAAAAATATATATTTACATAGATATATTTTAATTTTTAAAAATAGTTTAGTTACTTTATGTTTTTGTCTTTTTAAAATATTTTCAATCTAAATACATTTTCAATCTTAATATTATTTATATTGTAAAATAAATTTTTCATTAACCTAAAATGTATTTTAAGAAGGAAAATGCATTTTCTTGGTCATTGAAGTACATATTGATATTATGGCATTTGAAGGTTTAAACAAAATATATTTTCAATTTGAAAAATATATTTCCTTAACCAACACTGTTTTACGTCACATATTTAGCATAAATTTGAATATATATTGCAAAATGCTTTTGTTTGTTTGTTTTGTTTTTGCCATATGGGTATTGTGTGCACTTGTGAGATATGCTTTTGTAATGGAAGCCAGCTATTAAGAGCTATGCAGGTAAACCTCACAAGGCGCACTAGTTAGCACACTTCAGAGTCTTAGTTAGTGGGTCCGCCTCCCATGCCAGAGACACCGGTTCAAATCCCACTCGGAGTGATGCGAGTAGAACTGGAGGGGTTAAATTGGTGCCGTGACCGGATGGAACTAAGGTTCAGAGGGTGAGCATACAGAAACCAGCTAGTTAGAGTAAACCTCACTTCCCTGGCCTCAAGAAGCGTACTAGTGACTGACACTATGGGCTGTGGTCTTTAGCATCCTTGTTAGTGCGGCCGCCTCCCATGCCAGAGATGCTGGTTCGAATCCCACACAGAGTAGGGCCAGTTACACTTTGAGAAGTCTGAATGCTTCAATAAATTTTAAACTTGTCTGAAATCCATCCAACTTTTTTTCTGACAAGCAAGATACAGTAGCTGCAGCAAACAACAGCCAATGAAATTGCAAGATGAAAGATCTTAAGAAAGTGAGGTAATGGGAAGTGTGAGCCAAAAAACATCAAATATATTTTTGATTCTGTGCAAATCAGTGCAAAACTGCCTTCCCTTAGTTGTATTTGCTGACCTTCTATCTTATAGTGTGCACTACCCATCCATGTCCTCCACCACGTCTGGACTTCAAGGACATTTGATGTACTGAAGATACCGGCTCCACAAAGGAGACACGTCGTGCTGGGTTAATAGCAGCGGTGACCAGACTCAATTAGTATAAGGGGCACGTCATCACATGCTGTTAGTAGTTCTCTATTTTCACACCCCTCCTCATGGCCACATGTTCCTGCTGTGAGTCTGGAGGTGGGCAGGCGATAGGTGGGCCGCAGTGATGGTGATCACAGAGTATCACTTGGGATGTTCAGAATGCCGTATGACCTGCTATTTTTGAATATGTATTGGTATACTATGCCCAGGAGGACTTGACTTTTTCATTTCCAATGTAAAAAAAAACAAAAAAAACATTTTAAACAAAATTAGATAAAAATTCGAACTATTTCAGAGGTGATAGCTGAACGCATCTTATTAAATTAAGCATGCATCAAAGTGAGGTGATGATGATGTAGCATGCAGATGTTTGGAACTTTTATTTTGCATACTGCGTACTGTTTCAGATACAATTTACAAATAGATTAGCCTGAACCCTGCTGAAAAAAACAGCTTAAACCAGCCAAAATATGTTTGCTGCTCTTAGATGGTCTCCAACCTATAGTCAGACTGGTCTGTTGGCTGGTTTAAGGGGATTTTAGGCATTTTTCAGCTGGTTAGGCTGAAAAGTATACTAGCATACTACTCTTACTACAGTATTTGTACCATATAAAGTATGTCAGAAATACTAAAAGTAGTATTCTAATATACTAATGTGAATTCAGCTTCAGAGACCTTAAACCAGAACTTAAACCAGTTTAGTCCAGATAAGACCAGCAAATCTTAGACTACATCCTAGATTTAAGATAATGTTTTTTTTAGCAGTGTAGTATTTAAAACATAGCCCTTGATTCAGTGCACTCAAAGTTGTGTAGACTACATTTACACTACCCTTTAAATGTTTGGGGTCAGTAAGATTTTTAAAAAAAAGTCTCAAATGCTCACCAGGGCTGCATTTATTTGATCAAAAACACAGTAAAAACAGTAATATTGTGAAATATTATAATTAAAATATACAAGTTAGAATAACTATTTTCTATTTTTATATATATTTTAAAATGTAAAATATTCCGGTGATGGCAAAGCTGAATTTTCTTCAGTATCACATGATCCTTAAGAAATCATTCTAATATGGCTTAAGAAACATTTCTTAATATTATCAATGTTGTCCTGCTTAATATTTACAGTATGTGGAAACTGTGATAATTTTTTTCAGGATTCTTTAATGAAAATATATTTTTTTTTAAATGGAAATATTAATAATGTTATAAATCTCTTGTCACTTTTGATTCATTTAATGCATCTTTCCTGAATACATTTTTTAAATTTCTTACTGACCCCAGACTTTTAAATGGCAGTGTAAATACAGGGCAGTAAAATGCTAAGAAAGTGTTAGAGCAGGAAATGTTATCACACATAACATTATGACGCCTGATGCTTTTTAAAGAGTCTATTCCCTTTAGGAATAAATTGTGCTTCGCATGAATAAAATACATCCGAAAAGGGTTGTAATAATGTTTCTTTTGACCTTCCTGTTAAGTCTGGTAAATACTTTTGGTCAGTGGGTCAAGAAAAAGTGATATTGATCTAAATAGAATGTGTAACCTCTTGATCTTAGTCTAGTTCTTCTAAAACGATCCTCTCCCCTCGGATCGATGGTTTCCCTTAATGTTAATGGTTGGGCTTTGATGAATGATGATCGGGGTGCATCTGTTGGGTGGGTTGTACTTGGTGCTAATGGCTCTTTTGTAGCTCAAGACTCAGAGGTGAGGTGAACGGATGAGTGAGAATGTCCTCAGGCGCTGTGGGCTAGTGTGGTTGGTTGTTTTTGAGCTCTTTTTCACTTTCCCTCCCTCACTCTCTCTCTCTCTCTGTCGCCTCCTCCATTTCTCTGACTCCTTTTTTTTGCTCTCTCAATTGCTCAGCCCCTCGGGTGCCTGAAAGAAAGCCAATACAAAAAGGATTAGTGGGGGCTGACTTGTTTTTGATTTGTACAGTAACAAGATTTGATGGTCTGTGTTTAAATGTGATGGTATCGAGGAGAATAATGATCCACACAGCATGGTTTAGCATGACTGAGAAAGCTAATGGAAAGACCAGATTTTGATTGTGCGTTTAATGCTTAAAATTAATAAGCTGTTTTGACTTTTCAGTCGCCGCTTTTCTGTTGCCACTAGCATCACAAACAATGGCTTAAATAATGATGTTTTTCCTTCACTGTGCCACTAGAGTACCATGGTAAGGAGTGTAATTTCTGGCTGGCATTATGCTATCTTGTTCAGTCTAGTTTGTTCTGTAGTAATTAGAATCTAATCTGACATTTTGTGCTATTATAAATCATCTAGGGCATAATCTAATGCCATACAACCAGAATATTAGCATTTAAATGAGCATGCTCATTTCATCCAGTGCTAGCGTGGGCATGTGCTGTAATTGAGACATGACTGTTTGCAGAGCCCGTTTGGCATCTGATCCAGAGGTCTGTGGAAGCTTGCGGGTCTCTATGCCAGCTTAACATGCAATAGCTTTCCAAGCTCAACCATCCAGACGACGTATTAAGCTAAATCAGACCAAAGTGGCTCAGTCTGTCACACTACTCGATCTTGTGAGGGAGTCTCTGATTTAAAAACATGTGATTTTTAAAATATATTTCTCTGGTAAGGATCAAGAAACTGATGTCACTTAGAAGACCTTATATGTGTTTTCATTTTATTTTCATTATTTCATGAAATGATATAACCTTATTTTTTTTATTTTTTTTAAAGAAATTAATACTTTTATTTGACAAGGATGCATTAAATTGATCAAATGTGATAGTAAAGACATATATTATTACAAAATATTTCTATTTGAAATAAATGCTGTTCTTTTGAACCTTCTATTCTTTAAAGAATCCCGAAAAAATGGATGTTTCCACAAAAATATTAAGCTGCACAACTGTTTTCAACATTGATACTAATCAAAAATGTTTCTTGAGCAGCAAATCAGCATATTAGAATGATTTCTGAAGGATCATGTGACACTGAAGTAGGGATGTCAGACTTCGGTACTGAAATTTTAAAAATGTGACAATACCAGCATTTTTCCACTAGCATTTTAAGCGCTGTTGAGAGGATTCCTAAACACCTCTGACTGGCCACTGTGTTCACGTGTTCAACAGATATGTCTGTGATTGGCTACAATGATCAACGCTTTTATCGGATATTTTAGGGATTATTAGCCTGCTTTCAAACGCTCCCATGTGTATCTGTGTAAGCGCTCGGTGAAGAGCATCAAAGATGTCTATTTACAACATGTTTTTGAAACATTGATCATAGTAGCCAATCACAGACATATCTATTGAGTGCGTGAACACAATGGCCAATCAGAGGTGTTTGAGAATCTGCTCAACAGAGCTCAAAATGCTAGGGGGAAATGCTGGTATCATCAGATTTGTAAAATTTCAGTACTAACTTTTGGTACTTTTCACAGCCCTACACTGAAAACTGGAGTAATGACGCTGAAAATTTAGATTTTCATTACAGGAATAAATTACATTTTAAACTATAATAAAATAGAACACAGTCGTTTTAAATTGTAATAATATTTCACAGTTTTACTGATCAAATAAATGCAGTCTTGGTGAGAATAAGAGATTTTTCCAAAAACATTAAAAAACTTACTTATCCCAAACAGTAATGAATGGTAGTTTATGTTTAAAATCCTGAAAATGAACTACATCCTTTAGTGTTTTAAGTTTGAAATTTCAGATTTCAAAGTCTCAATCAATCTTGGTACAGGGTTACTTATGCAGAAAAACATGAGATTTATCTTCCAGACTGCATGTACAGTAAATTAGCCTTTTCTTCAAGCATAATGAAGTGTTTAAAGCAGAATACAAGAAACAGGTGAATCTCCGTCTACATTTGCAGAGGAACATCATCACAATCTACAATCTACTGCTTGTGAATGACAAATGTCGGTTTGAAGAAAAGTCAGTTCACACAGTGGCCATCTTGGCAGTGCTTCTGGTGTTCCAAGTACAGCTCCTCTCTACTTAGCTCTTTTACCTTAAAGGCATGTCTTCCATTCCTAAAGCACCGTATTTGCAATTTCTCCCATTTTTCGATGAGGTTTCCATCTTCTTGCACTGTTTCTGGCACGACTAAGCCAAAAGAAGGGAATCATGGGTAGTAACGAGTCCTCCATTTCTTGTTATCACGGCTAACAAAGTAATGATCTTCGATCGCATTCTTTCCCTGTTTCAATAAATTGCTAAAAACTAAATCCAAGGCACCGACACTGATTCTTTAATCAGTGATTTTTTCTCATGCATTCATGGTGATTACCAGTCTAGAGTGGCAGAGGAAACTAAATAGGAATGGATGGATGGGTAAAAAGCACATTTGCGAGGGGAAATAGTGGCCGGAGGGAATTAGAAGACAGATTAGCAAAACAACACTCTGTGATGGACAAGTGAGGAAATGAAAGAGAGGAGAAATGCAGTTTTCTAGCCACTGTTTTTGTGAATAACGAGACTATAAATAAATATACGTGTGTGTGAGGTGGGTGATTGTGGGGAAGAACATTAACTACAGTTGCTCAGTACAGATTGTGGTTATTGATCTTCAGCATGTACTGCTGAGCACTGGTGTGTGTGTCTGTGTGTGTGTGTGTGAGTGTTTGTTGTGTCCTAGCATGCAGCGGTGATAATCTCTGAGGTGTTTTGAGGTGTTTAGTGGCTTCGGCTATCCACATATTAAATATTTCTTTCTCTTTTTCTTTATCATTCTCTTGTCAGTTACTATGCTTATAAACATGCACCCTCATAATGCGATTATAATATGATTTACGCAATATTGCAATTAAACTTTACCTCATGTAAACACAATACTTTGATCAAATTGATGCGATTAAGCTAAAAAAAAAAAAAGAAAAACGTGGCATATGTTGATTTTAATCGCAATAAGCAGGTATTTAAACACTTTAATCACATCTATTCAACTCTGACAAAAATGCACGTTTTAAGAGTTCATGTTGACAATGTTGCGCGACATGAATATAGTGCAATATCGGGATGGTCGAAAACATTGAAATGGAGACATTTTAGGCACGTCACCAGAAAAATGACTGAGGCCGGGTACCAAAGACCCGTTTGGCCAGTAACATTTGTGCTGTGCATTGGGGTATATGAATAAAGGCAGTGAAAATATTCACAATTCTTAGAAAATAATCAGAATAATGAAAAGTGCATGTAAAGAAGAGAGAAGATGTTTGCTCTTGACACGTAAACGTCTTACTGCGATTAAGTCCTTACTCTGATCATTGGAATTAATCACATTATTAGTGAACAATGTCAGCTAAGTCAATGTGGTCCAAATATGATCATCCTCAGGGACCCCCATCCTCAGATTTCAAAGGAATCTTTAAAATTCTTGTATAAAGACCTTATTTATACTGTGAACAATTAACATCATAAATATGTCTAAATATTACATTATAATATTATTATTATTTTTCTTGTTCTCTAGTCTAAACATTTCCACAGACCCCATTTTGAAAACCCCTGATCTAGATAATTTACATTAAGTTTTAGAATGAAATGGATCATTTTAATTATTTTATACACAATACTGGTCTTATTCCTGCATTTTAACCTTCAAAAATATTTTTAATTGTCACAATATAGATGCGATAACCATGAACATATTAACATATGAAAACCCACATTTACATATCAGTATTCAGTATTGTTTAATGACGTATCTCATATCATTTACTTATGAAAGGTTGGAAAATAGTCATGTAAAACTTGGTGGAGTTTTGGGGAAAAAATGAAGTGGTATAAAATTGATCACTTTAATGTTATTTTTTAATGTTCCAGTTGTTGTTTGGGCTTTCTGTGTAATCATTCAGTTAGAGGTTGACAGCCAGAGGGAAATATTTCCACATTTGGACTGAGCTGACGGATGTTGTGCAGAAAGATGAAGCGTCTGTCATGGGGGTGGACGTGTGCGTGTGTGTGGGGGGGGGGGTCCTGGTAAACCCTACATTATGAGGACAAAATGTCCCCACAAAGATGGCAATATCCAAAATCCTTGTCCTTGTGCAGACATTTTTTCGTCCCCATGAGATTATAAATCACACTAAGTGATGTTTTTTGAAAAGTTTTCTGTGAATGGTAGGTTTAAGAGATAGAATATACAGTTTACAGTTACATAAATCTTATGTAAATTGTCAAATTCGTCCAATATAATGGTTTTCTAAATAACTTAAGACAGAAATGTGCTCTGCTTGTGTTTTTATGAATGAGGCCCATTGTGTTTGATTCAGAATATGAAAGAAATCTCATCCAATTATTGTACTTTTAGAGGCTCATTTCTTTAGATGTTATTTCTCATTACATTACTTGTCTATTACTAACCCTAGTGCTACTAAAGAGTGGTACTTTGATATATTTTTAATTATTATATTTTATTTACACTATTGTTTAAAAGTTTGGGGCCAGTAAGATTTTTTTATGTTTTTGAAAATGTATTTGGTCAAAAATAATAAAAATAAAAATATATAATAAAAAACAATGATACTGTGAAATATTATTAGAATTTAAAATAATTTTCTTATTTGAATATATTTTAAAATGTAATTTATTCAGTGATCATTACTCCAGTCTTCAGTGTCACATTCTTCAGAAATCATTCTAATATGCTGATTTGCTGCTCAAGAAACATTTATTTTTATTATCAATGTTGAAAACAGTTGTGCTGTTTTATATTATTGAGGAAACAGTGATGAATAGAAGTTCAAAAGAACATTTTTTTGTAGTAATGTAAACAATTTTACTGTCACTTTTGATCAAATGAATCCATCCAGAAATATTCAAAAGTTTGGATTTAGATTTATCGGCCAAAATATCGGTTATCGGCTTTTAAATATAAAGAATTATCGGTTATCGGTATCAGCCAACATTTTCATATCAGTGCATCACTAATTCATTTCTTTAAGAAAACACTTCTCAATGGTATTTTTTTTTTTATGTTACTCATACTTGAAAGAATACCATGGTACTCTCATGACCAAAAATAAATAAATAAATAAATGCGTTTTTCTCTCTTAAATGTTTTAAACATAGAACATAGAGATACAATATGCAGAGGAATTTGTCCACAGAATGACAAATTGACTGAAAAATTGTTTCTCTCTTGGATGTATGATGCTGAAACATTTGTGATAATAATGGGGGGTAATGAGTAATGAGAGCGAGAGGAAGTGATGTGGGCTGCCTCGGAATGCTTTGGAATATTCCTGCTGGCTGCCAGCTCTCCTCCGCGTGATGCCTCCTCTCCCTTTATCACTCGCTGCCGTATGGGATACATATTCATGCCTGCCTATGCTTCAGTGCATCTGAGTGGCTCACACACACAACATGAAAGTTGAACACTTCTGAATGACTCAGCTACCTCTAATCAAACCTCGGGCTCTTAAAGGGACAGTTCGCCCAAAAATGAAAATTCTGTTACTTTTCCAAAGGGGACATGAGGGTTAGTAAATGATCACAGAGTTTTCATTTTTTGGGGAACGGTCCCTTTAAATGCATGTGACAGACAACCCCATATATCTCCTATATGGCCGTAAGGAATGGAGTTGATTCTGGCCGGCATTTTGCAACCCAGGGGATTGTAGTTCCTCGCAAACTGTTGTAATTATGCAAATGGGATAATTGGACCGTTTCCTCGAATTCTTTGCCAGCCAAGACAGATTATTGATCGGAGACGGAAAGAGGAGGAGAATAGGATAAGGAATTGGGATGGAGACGGGTAGACAGAAGGGTCCTGTGTCCTCAAAAAACGTCCTGACCTGAAGGAAACACAATCTATGCTGGGAAGAGTGAAAATAACAGAAATAAAGCTGTAGAAATAGAGAGTTTATTCGGTCAACAAATTGAATTAGCCCAACTCTCATCTCCTCTGTTTTTGGGTGTTGTACATATCTAAGCTGTTTCGTTAGCATTAATCTGTGATAAATGAGTGCACTTGTTTGATTTTGTGTCCATTTGCAGTCGTGTGTGAACGTGTGTGTCTGTTTAAGGAGTCTGAATTAATTTGCTAATGTGCCTGCGGTAAACAGAAGATTCCTTACAGCTGCATTCGATTCTTTAAGAGGTAATGAGCGCAGACAGAGCACACTCTCAGCAGCGAGTCAAAAAGGCCAATTAGTCATTTATAAAAACAGAATATTGGTAGTTACATTATAAGGATGAGTAATTCTCACAAAACTTGTTAAGAACATGTCATATTTCACCCTCAAATCAAAATAAAGGAATAAGAAATTATATTTTGCGTAAATGCAATCAGATAATTAAAAGATTATAATTAAGAGATTATTATTATTTTGATGACAATAAAGCACATTGTTGATTGCTTCACATGTTTATTAGAATAAAAATCATTGTATTACAGTAATTAAAATACATTGAGAAATTAAAAATTATGCTTTTGGAAATTTTGGAGCAAAATGTGCTTAATTTTCATACAAAATGTCTTAGTGCAAACAATCTTAATGCAAATATAATATATAATAATAGTATAATATATTTTCTCATTTTCCTTTTTGTTTATATATATATATATATATATATATATATATATATATAAATTCTCTCTCTCTTTTTTTTTTTTGATTTTAGGTTGAAATGTGACATGCATTATTATGCATTATTATTATACATTATCAATGTGGCTGTTGAATATCAAACACATAGTATTGTTTTGTGTTTTGCATGCGTTTGTCCTCGATGTGCTTCTAGTCTGTATGAGGAGTCTGTGTGTTTGTCTCTGTATGAGGAGAATGTATAATGGCAGAAGTGTACCAGCCCAAAACGGCATTTCTTACATAAGACTGAGTGCCCGTTGATCTGGAACTAAGACAGGCTGGCATAAGCCAGCTCACAGTTCACTTGTGCGTCTCAGAAACAGCACTTCCCTTCCCTCTGCTGGTCAAAGGCAGGCATTACAATGCCATGACACAAATAAATAAATCACAGTGCATTTATCTCATTTAATATCTGACCTCTTTCCAGAATGACCATACACATTAACTTTATGACTTCCTATATGGTCTTTAATTGTATTTTCCATTCTGTTATGTTTTTTCCATTAACAATGTGTTAGTATACAGTGTCCTGAATGTAAAATGCCTCATTATTCTTTGTAATTGAATCCTTTGAATAATGTTATCAGTTTGTTTTTTTCTTGTATCATTGCTTAGTCCATCTCCTTCTGCACTCACTCTGCTGTTTCATTTTTTTCTGTTTTGTTGCACTCCACAATCATGCAGCACCTGATGGACGCCAGGAGGACAAAGGTTTGTTGTCATGTTCGCCACCGCTATTGTGCGCAGAACATGGTACCTGATCATGTCCCTGATCTTTAAACGAAACCAGACTGTACCCTGAACCTGATCCCTGGATTCAGATCTCACACGTTTCTTTCAGTGTTGTTCTTATCTACTGGGGATGCACAATAATCATGACAAAACAGTATCAGTATAAACCAGTATTAGGATTTTTTAAATATTGCATTGGTCTGATTAGGCCGATGTTGGAAGCTATGAAAGCTTGTTTCTGCCACAGAACAAAAAAGGTAATTGCAACAAATTTTTTGCTGACTTTATAACTCGCAATTACAAGATTATATCTCACAATTCAGACTTTATAACTCGCAATTCTGACTTTTCATCTAGCAATTGAGTTTATATCTCAAAATTCTGTCTTGAATGTCAGAATTTCGAGATAAAAAGTCGCAGTTACCTTTTTTATTTTTATTCAGTGGCAGAAACAAGCTTTCATAGAAATGTTTAATTTTTAATTTTATTTTATTTTACCAGATTTCAATGACCATTTTCTATGATACGTTTTTGATGTCATATGATAAAAGCATGTACATGTATTTTAAAATGTAAGAGTGGCTGAATTTGAAAAAAAAAAAAAAAAAAAAAAAAAATGAGATAGCAAAATGTTATAGATTACATTGGCCAGCATACTTTTTATCATTCAGCATAACAACAGCTAAAAAATTTGATATCAGTGCATCCCCACTAGCTGCTGATCTGAGACCACAATTGCTGTTTTAATTATTATCTTTAAATGGATCAGATCTTGATATAAGGACAACCTCAAAAAAGGAACATTTTCCCTGCTCCTCCATGTTCCTCCAAGATAAGCTAAGACGGGGTACTCGGGCCTTAAAATCCTTTCCTAAAATCCTGACTAAAAGCATGCCCATGATACTCGATTGAACCGGTTCTTCTGTCAGAATTGTGTGTTCTGTTTGTGATAGCACAAGGGTGTGTGTTGATCTAAATTTCCAGAGACGATTGTGGGTTATCTGATCCAGTTCTGGGCCCATATACTCTCTCATTCTGCCCAAGGCACCACATGTGCCACATAGACTAGAAAACCGCATTACCTTGTAACTATTTCTAGCACAGTTTATTTATCATTAACCTTATTTAACGAGTTATTTAGTTAGTGTTTTCTCAAGAGAATCCCCATCTTTTCCTGTTTCCTCTCCTAGAATAGACCTCACTGTGGTTTTCCCGCCATATCATTCATTTGGATTCCTTTACTAAGATACTATATATCAAGATATTGCTAAATTTGGCAGTTTGGCTATTCAGCATTTTCTGTCATTCATTATCAAGTCATTATGATTGCAAAAATTAACCAGAGAAGTTTTAATCTGTACACAAACCAGATATGACGCAGCAATGCTATAGGCAATCAGTTCTAGCCCCGCCCAAAGTGAAATCTCATTGGTCCAAAAGTCTTATTTTAGTATTATTTATATTGTAGTATTCATTAATATATTTAATTAGCTTTTATTTTTTTATTTTAGTTTTAGTATTTTTTTCATGTGCTTTTGTAATGTTTATTAGTTTTTTAAAAAAAAAAAATCTAAATAACTTTTATTTCAGTTTTAGTACTTTTAGTACATCAACTTAAACATATTTATTTCACTTGCAAAGGCAACATTTCTAAGTTTTATTAGTTTGAATTTTTCATCTAACATTTATATTTAATATCACCTTAATTTTAATTACAGAAAACAATATTTTATAGTTTTAGTTTTAGGTTTTGTTAAGAATAACAACCCTGGTTTAAAGTCCCTACTTTTTTCTTCCAACATCAAATATGTTCTGATTGGCTGTTTAAAGGGATAGTTCACCCAAAAATTAAAATACTGTCGTCATTTATTCACCCTCATGTTGTTCCAAACCTGTATAAATTTCTTTGTTCTGCTGAACACAAAGAACACAAAGTAACCGGGCAGCTTTGGGACACTATTGACTTCCATAGTATGAAGTCAGTTGTGCCCCAGAACTGTTCAGTTTCCCACATTCTTCAAAATATCTTCCTTTTGTGTTCAACAGGACAAAGAAATTCATACAGGTTTGGAACAACCTGAGGGTGAGTAAATAATGACAGAATTTTCATTTTTGGGTGAACTATCCCTTTAAGACAGAGTGTGATATGTTTATACATCACAGTGGGGTCTATATAATGTTTTTCTCAAATCTAACCTTATGTTTTCGATCTTAAAACATGTTCTGAATGGGTCTGGTTGAGGAAACCGTCTGATTATTGTCTCAATGAAGATCCCAAAGCCTGTCAAGTTCATCTCTGCTTTCCCTTCCTTCTCCAGCACCTCCAGTTGACCATTCAGGCCCTGCAGGACGAGCTGAGGACTCAACGCGACCTCAACCATCTTCTCCAGCAGGAGAGCGGGTCACGGGCTGGTGGGGGCGAGCACTTCACCACCATCGAGCTGACCGAGGAGAACTTCCGTCGGCTCCAAGCAGAACACGACCGTCAGGCCAAAGAGCTCTTCCTCCTGAGGAAGACGCTGGAGGAGATGGAGCTGAGGATCGAGACGCAGAAACAGACGCTGGGAGCCAGAGACGAGTCCATAAAGAAGCTTTTGGAGATGTTGCAGAGTAAAGGGCTTCCCCCAGCCTCAGGAAGAGCATCAGATGAGGAGGAGCAAGAGCGAGCCAGGCGTATTGCAGAAGCCGAAGCTCAGCTGGGCCACCTAGAGGTGATATTAGACCAGAAAGAGAAGGAAAACATCCATCTGAGAGAGGTATCAGGTTCTACTCAAACTTTTTTGGTTGAAAGTGGATTTTGAACCATGCATGTCACTCAGGGTGTGTTCACGCTTGGCAGGTTTGATTAAAACAAACTCTGGTGCGATTGCTCTGTTTGTGCGGTTCTTTTGAAGTGTGAATGCTGCCATCGAAACTTCGGTGCGCACCAAACAAGCAGACCGTGACCACTGAAAAGGTGGGTCTCAGTCCGCTTCCAAATGAACTCTGGTGTGGTTCGACTGAAATATGAATGCAACTTGGACCAAAGACATGTAAACGAACCAAAAACATGACATGCAACCCTAAAAAGGACAGAATGCTCAAGCATACCTGTTTTTTTTCTGCATAGTAGAGCTACTTTACCCATTACAGTTCAGTACAGGCCGCGGAAACCCTGTCTCCTTGCAGCAGGATCTTCGTTTGTGTGTAACAGAGGAATTCCTGGCACTGTTTTGACTCCTTTACACATTTTATAAGCTCTTCACAAGTTCTCAGCTGTTAAAAAAAGCTATCTTTTTGTTTTGTATCTTCAGGTTTGGTCTTAAAAATGACAGTGTGAATGCTAAGTGAACCAGGACTAAATGTACCATTTTTTTTTTTTTTTTTTTTTGGTTCGGACCAAAAGAACCAAGAACTACAAGTGTGAACACACCCTAAAGTTGGACTTGAGTAATGGAAGTAAACTTAAAGGTTAACAATAACAAGACTGGTCCAAAGCCCCCTTCTTCTTTCCTCTAAAATCAAATACATTCTTATTAGCTGTGAATTTGTCCCTTTTAACTTTCAAAAAGGACAGAAAACTTGTTGCGCTGCACCTGGTTAAGACACAGTGTGATATGTATATAATGTATACATCAATGTGGGTTCTATATAACGTGATTTTTGCTCTGTTCGCATCACCAAAAAGAGCTGCAAAAAGAATTGTTTTTAAACATGAGCATGTAAAAGTTTCAAAGCAGAGATATACAATAATTCAGAGACAGTCTCCATGGAACAATCTGAGGTTAAGTGGTTTGCCATTGTAATAGTCAGAGAGATAGTCAGATACAACTAAGATAATAACAGCATATGGTCTCTGAGTCATCTGGACCCAAGAGAAAAATGTGAGGAGATCCATGCCAACACTGTTGTAACCACACAGATAGTGCACATTATTCACTATGAGCTCAAAGAGAATTCATAGTTTTCACATGATATCACACCCTTATAGAAACACCCACCTGGAGAGCAAAAAAAGGCTTTCCTCCATTGCCCGCCAGTCATTTTTACCAGGTTTGTACTAAATAGTAATATAGTAAGACACTGATGTTAAACAACCAATTTTAGTATAGACCTTATTGATAATGCATACTATGTACAAGCAAGCAGATGAACCCAGAATATACCGCAACGCACAGTTTTTTTGTTGGCCTAGAAAACCATTATAACCATTTAGCGCATTGCTGTCATATTCTGTGCTCATCTGCTTGCCATTATATACAGTATGCATCATCGATAAGGTGTATACTGAATTTGATTCTTTAACATCACTGTTTTAGTACGTTAAGGTGGATTAAGTGTCTTTCACATTAAGTGTTTTAGAATATCCTGCTGTTTTTAGTGATTGAAATACTGAAGCAGGTGCTGTTTATGGATCACAAGTACCCAAAAACTTGCAATTTGTTTGCATATTTTTTTCTTCTTTTTTTGAGATGGAAAATCGACAGGCCTTTGATGCAGGTATATGGATGCTTTGCCCTCCAGGGGCCGGTTGCATAAACTGCTAAGACTAGCATTACAAGTTAGTCATCAAATTTTTTTCTGTTTATGGTCAGTTACATAAAAAACGTAGATTGGACTGATTTGATACTAAAAAGTAAGACTGATTGCCCCTTGATATCAGCCCCCTTAATAATAATAACTGCTAGTTGGTCATACTAGTACTTAAGACATAATGGTTAAGTTTATGCATCTGGCCCCAGGTCTCCTCGCCAGTCATGTGACTGAAAACTATGAATAAGATTAAACTAAATATTGCTCTCTGATGTTTTTGGTTGGTTCAGGGTTAGGGATAGAGTTAGGGCTAAGTAATGGATTTTAACCTCACAATATATTTATTTTTATGAAGGGTGTTAGCTCTGGTATTTCTATATTTGTGTTTTGTTTTTGACATTATGTTGATCATAATGTTCATTTTTTTTCTCAGGAGCTTCATCGCAGAAACCAGCTTCACCCAGATCCTGGAAAAACTAAAGCTCTTCAGACTATCATAGAGATGAAGGTAAAGATCTGCGAATGATTTTTGTTTTATATATATATATATATATATATATATTTACACTGAACAAAATTATAAACGCAACACTTTTGTTTTTGCCCCCATTTTTCATGAGCTGAACTAAGACTTTTTCTATGTACATAAAACGCCTATTTCTCTCAAATATTGTTCACAAATCTGTCTAAATCTGTGTTAGTGAGCACTTCTCCTTTGCCGAGATAATCCATCCATTTCACAGGTGTGGCATATCAAGATGCTGATTAGACAGCATGATTATTGCACAGGTGTGCCTTAGGCTGGCCACAATAAAAGGCCACTCTAAAATGTGCAGTTTTATCACACAGCACAATGGCACAGATGTTGCAAGTTTTGAGGGAGCGAGCAATTGGCATGCTGACTGCAGGAATGTCCACCAGAGCTGGTGCCTGTGAATTGAATGTTCATTTCTCTACCATAAGTCTCCAAAGGTGTTTCAGAGAATTTGGCAGTACATCCAACTGGCTTCACAACCGCAGACCACGTGTATCCACACCAGCCCAGGACCTCAACATACAGCATCTTCACACCTGTGAGGTGGATGGATTATCTCGGCAAAGGAGAAGTGCTCACTAACACAGATTTAGACAGATTTGTGAACAATATTTGAGAGAAATAGGCCTTTTGTGTACATAGAAAAAGTCTTAGTTCAGCTCATGAAAAATCGGGGGCAAAAACAAAAGTGTTGCGTTTATAATTTTGTTCAGTGTATATATGTATATATATATATATATATATATATATATACATACAGTGGCTTGACTTTTGTTCATCAAGGGTGCATTAAATTGATCAAAAGTGACAGTAAAGACATTTCTAATGTTACAAAAGATTTCCATGTTTTTTAAAATCTGGTATTTTGACCTCTCTAATCATTAAAAAAATCTTAAAATTATGTATCACAGTTTCCTGCTTAAAATATTAAGCAGCACAACTTTTTTCAACATTGATAATAATAAGAAATTAGCTGCAAATCAGCATATTAGAATGATTTCTGAAGGATCATGTGACACTGGATCTTTGTCATCACAGAAATAAATTACATTTTAAAATATATCAAAATATAAAACAGTTCTTTTAAATTGTAACAATAATAATAATATATTTCACAGTATTGCTGTTTTTTATGTATTTTTGATCAAATAAATGCATCCTTGGTGAGTATAAAAGACTTGCGTACTGTCTTAAGTATGAAGTTCATTATATATGGCATGTTCTGGCTGCTCAGGAAGAACAATAGACTTAAAAAGCAGAATATGAACAGAATAAACCAGAAAGACAAGAGAAATGTCTGATGGCAGATCTACTGCAGCATACTGGTTAATGGCTGAATGAAACAGTAAGTGGGTTTGTGCCAGCAGAAGCATTACACACCACTCTAAAAATAAAGCATGACCTCATGCAAGGCACGCACACACCCCTCGGGTCCACTCTGATTGGAGCTAAATATTACCCAGAGTTCCCCACTGCATCCATATGACATGTAAGCACTGATAATACACTCCTATTCAAAGTGCAATTTCGCTAATTCGATTTATGCATTTTCCTTGAACCAAAAAGTGCAAAAGCCGCTCCACCTGTACTGGTTTCCATTGCACTTTTAACCTTTAGCATCACCGGTAGTGTTCTCTTGCCCTATTGGCTGAGCAGGGATGCTGATTCTGGTGCCATGGGAACAGGTGGAGTTGTTTACACAGAGAGCACAAATGCAGGCGTGGGAGAGGATGACAGAAGAGAGAGCAATGTGATGTGTTTGCTTATGCTCTGAAGATGGATATTATCTTTCATAGAGCCACAAGGTATAGCATTACAACCTTAGTCTAGATGAACAAATAGCACTATTGCACATTTAACTATGCCTTTAAAATATTGACGATAAGCCTAGCTGTCATTTATCTAGGAAATGGACTCTCTGTGTACAGTATGTGTGAAATGAGATGTTGGTTTTCAAAGGCCTCGTGTGGAAATGGTGCCTATTGATGTCTGTGAAAACAGAATGATGAGAGAGTGAGCGAGAGAGAGAGAGCGGAAAGGAAGGGCGGGTTACCGGAGAGCATGCGAGAAGGAACACCAAACGTTCTCTTATGTCTGAATGGGAGATGGACCATAGCTAATGCCAAAGACGTTGTATTATTTATTAAAAAAGCCGAAGGAGCTGCAACGTTGCAACTCTCGGTCTCACAGTCCAAAGAGGCGCACGCATGCTGCTCGCTTTCCCAGAGCGTCTCTCCGCCCGGGCTGGATGTGTGCTCAGTACTACCAAATGGTGATTACATGCTGATCCATTAGCATGAGAGAGACAGATTCAGCTTTGGCTTTGCAGCAGTACTGCAGCTACTCACTGGCGATGCTGCAAGACGTTAGAGTTTCGCATATCCCTGTCTTCCTCTTGTTGTGATTCCACCTGTCTGTTGGGAATTGGGTTTGGCATGCTTCGATCCGTTGAATCGCACCAAAGTTGTCTTTCTAGCTTAAGATGATGGAGCACAACGTCGCTAATTTTTCCACTAAATTGTTTATCCAGGACACCAAAATCGCATCCTTGGAGCGCAACATTCGGGATCTGGAGGATGAGATACAGATGTTGAAGGCGAATGGATTGCTGAACACAGAGGATCGAGAGGAGGAGATCAAACAGATGGAGGTCTACAAAAACCACTCCAAGTTCATGAAGACCAAGGTAAACAACTTCTTTAAGGAGCTTTAAACTATAAATCAGTTTATGCAGGTAATTGATAAAGTAAAATGCACAATATATCTGTGATGTTACTGATTATGTGTAGGGATAGTTCACTCAGAAATGAAAATTCTGTCATTATTTACTCTCATGTTGTTTTATGTTTGTTGAACACAAACGTAGGACAGAAACGTTCATATTGACCACACAAAAACAGGGAAAAAAGCATCAAAATAGTCAACACAACTTCCACACACAATCTTCTGGAAGTTATGCGGTTTGAATGAGAAGCACACTGAAAGTTAGGTCAGATTTGAGAAAACAAGGACTAGTCCTTTAATTTTTAGTAACAGCCAGATTATGTATATTTTGGCACCTGAGTTTGCTTGAAGCTTGTGATATTACATCATATGAACAACAGTTTTTGTTTAAAGTGGACATGAAATCAGCATTGACCCTTTCTTAATAAACATTCCTGGTTTTGCATAATCCATTAGTGAATCGATGTTTCCAAAGATTTTTTGGTCACTCTTTAGATTAGGGTCCAATTCTTACTATTAACTAAATATTAACTATGACTTTTGCCTCAATAAACTCCTAATTACTGCTTATTAAATATTTAGTAAGGTAGGAATGGGTAGGATTAAGGGATGTAGAATATGGTCATGCATTAATATGTAATTTATAAGTACTAATAAACAGCCAATATCCTAGTAATAAACAACTAGTTAATAGTGAGAATTGGACCCTAAACTAAAGGGTTACCAATTTTTTATTCTTCTTCCAAAGTAAAAAAAAAAAAAAAAAGTTTGTCTTTGTAATCTTGCATCAAAATGTAAAAACTTGCTTTGTCACTGAAACAACTGTCCTATTCACGTTGACATCACCAACCCCTCCCCTCCAGTTGCCCGTCATAGAGACACGATCCAATCAATTCTCAATGGATAAAAGTCCCGCCCTAGATTTTTTTCTCTTTGAATATCGTTTCATATTACTGAAGTGAGATTGATTGTGAACACTGTTTTATGTTTACTTTAAAGGCAGATAAATCTGTAAAGATTTACAATATCAGAGTAGATATGTCTAACTATAATATTGCTTAACATTAAAAATCATTTTAATTATTATACTTTTGATAGCTAAAATTCTGCTATCACTGCATCCACAAATGAAATATATCTTTGAGCTTTTTATAAAGAAATAAATGTGTCTTTTTCACAAATTGCAGTCAAGGGTTTCAAGTGTCACGGAAGTGGCAGAGAAAATCCTCACAGATGTCTCGTGGAATTGTAATGATTGGTTAACTGAGTAATGCTAGAAGCAACAGAATTAAAATAGGAGCTGTAGGATCTGTGTAAATCAGTGTTTCCTGTCAAAACACTTCCGTCTGTCAGTGCAGTGTGAATTGGCCTTTAAACTGATGTGTAATAATATTCTGCTACAGAGTTCGGATTGGTTTGTTTGATTTGCACCTCTCTATTAACCGTTTTAACATTTTTATGGCTTGTATCTTGACAGAAATGTTAATTTTCTCTATCTCTCATTGGTTAGTGGAGGAGGATTTTTGTGCCCATGTGCGTGGGTATTATTATGGGGGATGTCTTCGTTGTATCTAACATGCTCGTGAATCAGCTGGGGGTTTTGTTGTGATATTTATAGAAGTCATTTCATCAATAATTGATATGGCTGATGTATATTAAATGGGGATTGCGTTCTGAAATCTATCTTTTATGTGAGGAGAGTACAGATGTAGAGAAGAAAACTCCCATACTCATTTCAGTTTTTATATGAAAAAAAAAAAAACGTTATCATGTTTCGTTATGTATTCGTTAAAAAATAAATTGTCTAGATACTCAGATGTTTTGTAACATTTTACGTGCTAAATGATTTCCCTGTCCCATAAATAAAAGGAAAATCTCTTTCTCTGTGCCTTCATTTCTTTCTGAATCTCTTTCAGATTGACCAGCTCAAGCAGGAGCTCTCGAAAAAAGAATCTGAGCTTTTAGCTCTGCAAACAAAACTGGAAACTTTGAATAATCAGAATTCAGACTGCAAACAGCATATTGAAGTGCTCAAAGAGTCCCTCACTGCCAAAGAGCAACGCGCTGCCATCCTACAGACAGAGGTTACAAATGTTTTTATTTTATTTTTTTATTTTATTTTATTTTATTTTTTATATTATTTTATTTTTTTAATTTAATTTAATTTAATTTTGTTTTTGTCCTTGCCCCATAGAATTCCATTGTTATTTTATTTTATTTTATGTCCTCACTTGTTAACCTAATATTTACCCCAGGACTTATTGCCATATTAGCACTTGAATATCCTCAGCTTTGCATTCACTCTCATGCTCACGGTGTGTTGGTTAGGTGGACGCTCTTCGATTGCGTCTGGAGGAGAAGGAATCGTTCCTTAATAAGAAGACGAAGCAATTGCAAGACTTGACCGAGGAGAAGGGAACACTGGCCGGGGAAATCAGAGACATGAAAGACATGCTGGAAGTCAAAGAACGCAAGATCAACGTTCTGCAAAAGAAGGTAAATCACTCAGGAATTAAAGGTCAGAGGTTAGGTTGTAAGGTCAAACTGTTTTCACGGGCCATTTAGAAATGATTGGGGTCGATTTTGGCAAGCAGTAGTAGTTCCTCAGGAAGAGTATGATATAAGCAAGGGGGTTTGAAAGGAGGCAGAGCCTCTTTTACTGTATGTGTAACAGATTTATATAGAGTTCTATATTTATATAGTAGGGATGTAACGATATTATCAATATAAAAAAAAAAAATTCAGCCCGGTTCCAAAAATGGTTCTGGTGTGATGGGTGGGTGAAGTGCAAGGAGCATATCCTTTAATAGAGATGTCTCACCTCATGAATATTATAGCAGTGAATGCACTGAAAAGCCATCGCACTACTCATATACGTCAGATATCAATGCAGAGAGAGAGAGAGGTGCACAAAGGTGAGCTGCACGATTAATCTTTAAAAGATTGCGTTCTCGATTTCATCACCCACATGATATAATTCCTAAATGACAACGATTCGCCCGAGTATATTAAACCTTTGGCAAAAATAAAATCACAACATTCAAATCTGCATTCGCGCTGCCATTGATCTAAAAAGAGTTGTCATGTGTAGATAGAAACAGCTTCACAAACAATCTTGTCCAATAATTTTTTTTTTCTTTTCTTGGTTATGCACACATTAAGGAAACATTCCATTTTATCATTCTTAAAACACTATAAGAACATTACTTTTGAATGTTCACTAAACATTCTAAAATAAGTTACAACATTTATAAAATGCTAGGCTTTTCAGCATTTCAGAAAAAACCTTCCATGACCAATGTATCAGTGTTTTTGTTTGAATGTTTTTTGAACATTATTATAGACCAGATAACTTTAAACAAGCATTCTGTTAATGTTACTGGAAAAACGCTTGTTCATAACTTGCCAAAACGTTTTGAGAATGTTCCGTTTTAGATGTGAGAAAAGGAGAATTTATTCTTCATTAATTATAGTCAGCATTAGAAATACACTTAAACCTCTTTTCTAAAACCCAGTGAGCTGAATTTTGACTCAAATTTGAAGCAGAGTTGCTTGCATTCTTCACAGATAAGACAGTCCTAGAATGCATTTTAACAAGCTCCAAGGAACCAAGCCACAGAGCATTGGCGCCTTTCTCCCCCTACTCTATCTTCTTTCAACTCCTTTTTCATCTTTACCCTCTCTTTATCGTCTCACCACCTGCTTTCCTGGGTTCTTTAACCTTTTTCATGTTGTTCAGTCACAGAAAACATCTCAGGAAAGGCTGCTATCTGCTTCAAACTGTATTTAACTTCTGATCTCTTGCTGTCTGTGCTGGTTTGATCTTATGTATTTTATATTTTTAGTCACATTACCAACAACCTTCTGTATTGCTTACAAATTTACTTAAAGAAACACCCAGTAGTTCCATTTGCATTCAAAACAGCTTCATTTGTTCTTGAAACCCGTTCATACAGCTCCATAACTGTGGGTAATGGGATATTGCACCATTCATCAAAAAAACAAAGCATCCAGTTCTTGGGGAGGATCAAGGAAGTGAAATCTAGCCCATTATCTAACCATACAGAACATCATCAGGCATAAATATTCCCTTGAGATGCTGCCCGTACCATTAGAGACCAACCGCCATGTTTCACAGTCAGCAATAGACGTTGTGGGTTGAATCATCCTCAGGCTTCCTTTAACACAAACCCATTCAAATGGAAAACAAGGTGAAAGATGAACCAACAGACCATATAACTTGCTCAGACGTCCAGGTACTTTTCCCATTACACCAGGTTATCCATCTTTGTAAAATGGCCTTGAGTGCATGCGGTTACTGAATGGCAGCACAGTTTATATGACTCTTTGTGAAACTCGCCACATACAGCAATATGAAGTATACATCCATCCATATCAGGAAACGCTGACTTATGAATGTTCCTCATTGTCAGTGCAATTTGTTGTCATTTGACATTTTTCGTTGTTGTTTTGACAATGTTTGTTGACTGCTTGACACTTTCAATGTTTTTGTGACCAATGCACCTACATTTTCTGCACAAAAAGGTTTGTTTGTAACTTTATAGTGCTTTCACAATTATTGAATTCATTTTAAAGAGCAAACAAGCAGAGCTCTTGTATAGGTGATTGTTAATTAGCAATCAAGATAATATAAACTTGAGTCAAATTTAAACCATTTTGATGTGATTTTTTTAAAGGTTAAGTGTGTGATTTTATCACCCCTAGTGGCACTAAGTTGAAGTGCAATTCTTGATTGTTTGAATGAACAGGTTTTCCTAAAAGAGTATGTATCAGGAATGTATGGAAGCTCGTTTCCGCTACTAAATAAAAAAATAAAAAAAGGTAATTGTGACTTTATATCTCACAATTCTGACTTTATAACATGCAATTCTGACTTTATAACTCACAATTCTGACTTTATAACTCGCAATTCTGATGTTATAACTCACAATTCTGACTTTATATCATGCAATTCTGACTTTATAACTCACAATTCTGACTTTATATCATGCAATTCTGACTTTATATCTCACAATTCTGACTTTATATCACGCAATTCTGACTTTATATCTCGCAATTCTGACTTTATATCTCGCAATTCTAACTTTATGACTCGCAATTCTTACTTTATATCATGCAATTCTGACGTTATAACTCACAATTCTGACTTTATAACTCGCAATTCTGACTTTATATCATGCAATTCTGACTTTATAACTCACAATTCTGACTTTATATCATGCAATTCTGACTTTATATCTCACAATTCTGACTTTATATCACGCAATTCTGACTTTATATCTCGCAATTCTGACTTTATATCTCGCAATTCTAACTTTATGACTCGCAATTCTTACTTTATATCATGCAATTCTGACGTTATAACTCACAATTCTAACTTTATAACTCAGTTCTGACTTTATAACTCAATTCTGACTTTATAACTCAATTCTGACTTTCTATCTCACAATTTTGACTTTATAACTCGCAATTCTGACTTTATATCTCACAATTCTGACTTTATATCTCACAATTTTGACTTTATATCTCGCAATTCTGAATTTATATCTCACAATTCTAACTTTATAACTCACAATTCTGACTTTATGACTCGCAATTCTGACTTTATATCTCACAATTCTGACGTTATATCACACAATTCTGACTTTATAACTCGCAATTCTGATGTTATAACTCACAATTCTGACTTTATATCATGCAATTCTGACTTTATAACTCACAATTCTGACTTTATAACTCGCAATTCTGATGTTATAACTCACAATTCTGACTTTATATCATGCAATTCTGACTTTATAACTCACAATTCTAACTTTATATCATGCAATTCTGACTTTATATCTCACAATTCTGACTTTATATCACGCAATTCTGACTTTATATCTCGCAATTCTGACTTTATATCTCGCAATTCTAACTTTATGACTCGCAATTCTTACTTTATATCATGCAATTCTGACGTTATAACTCACAATTCTAACTTTATAACTCAGTTCTGACTTTATAACTCAATTCTGACTTTATAACTCAATTCTGACTTTCTATCTCACAATTTTGACTTTATAACTCGCAATTCTGACTTTATATCTCACAATTCTGACTTTATATCTCACAATTTTGACTTTATATCTCGCAATTCTGAATTTATATCTCACAATTCTAACTTTATAACTCACAATTCTGACTTTATGACTCGCAATTCTGACTTTATATCTCACAATTCTGACGTTATATCACACAATTCTGACTTTATATCTCACATTTCTGACTTTATAACTCTCTATTCTGACGCTATAACTCTCAATTCTGACTTTATATCTCACAATTCTGACTTTATATCTCGCAATTCTGAATTTATATCTCACAATTCTGACTTTATAACTCAATTCTGACTTTATATCTCGCAATTCTGACTTTATAACTCAATTCTGACTTTATATCTCGCAATTCTGACTTTATATCTCACAATTCTGACTTTATATCTCACAATTTTGACTTTATATCTCGCAATTCTGAATTTATATCTCACAATTCTAACTTTATAACTCACAATTCTGACTTTATGACTCGCAATTCTGACTTTATATCTCACAATTCTGACGTTATATCACACAATTCTGACTTTATATCTCACATTTCTGACTTTATAACTCTCAATTCTGACGCTATAACTCTCAATTCTGACTTTATATCTCACAATTCTGACTTTATATCTCGCAATTCTGAATTTATATCTCACAATTCTGACTTTATAACTAGCAATTCTGACTTTATAACTAGCAATTCTGACTTTATAACTCAATTCTGACTTTATATCTCGCAATTCTGACGTTATAACTCACAATTCTGACTTTATATCACGCAATTCTGAGTTTATGGCTCACAATTCTGACTTTATATCACGCAATTCTGACTTTATATCACGCAATTCTGACTTTATATCACGCAATTGTGTTATCTCGCAATTCTGACTTTATATCACGCAATTGTGTTATCTCGCAATTCTGACTTTATAACTCACAATTCTGACTTTAAACCTTGCAATTCTGACTTTATAATTCGTAATTGTGAGTTTACATCTTGCAATTGCAAGATTTCCATCGTCCTAAAGTCAATAGGTTTTTAGAATATGGCCTTTAGTTAAATGCCTGAAATAAGGTCTATGGTTAAAACAAGCACAAGATATTTTCAAGTTTTATTTTATTTACAACCAAAAATACATCAGTAATACCCTACTTGTGATTTTTTTTTTTCTTTTTTTTTTCTGATGTTGAAGTCATGTGACCGTGGTTCAGTTATAGCCTACGTTTAGCTTTTTACTTGTGGCGATTGTATTTGTTTCAAAAAAGTTGTTAATTTGTGAAAATTATCTTGATGAACAAAACATAGAAGAATCATAAACTTTTGTTAGCCACAGAGCATTTTTTTTCTGCAGTAATCCAAAAACCAATGGAAAAATCCTGTTGGGTTTTTATCTGAAAAAAAAACCAAAAAAAAAAACCATCTTCACTGCAGCATCAATCATGAGTTTTCAATCAAAAGAGAACTCCTAACTCTAGATAAACAGTTAGATGTTTGCTAAATCCACACTTCTTCTTCTCTCTTAGATTGAAAACCTTCAGGAGCAGCTGAGGGATAAAGATAAACAGCTCGGGAATCTAAAGGACAGAGTGAAGTCTCTTCAGACAGACTCCAGCAACACTGATACTGCCCTCGCCACGCTAGAGGAAGCTCTGTCTGAGAAGGTACCAGAAATCATCCTAAACATCACTGGAAATGAAAATGTAGACCACATAAAATCAGAGCTGTCTCATATATGTTGATTTTAGGTTTTTGGAGAGCCCTTTTGCAAAGCTTCTTTCTAACATTTTTCACTATAAATGAACGTTAATGCCTGCATGAACAGTTTGAGAAACTGCCTTCTACAACACGCTGGGCATGACATATTCATAGTATTTAAAGGGTTAGTTCAACCAAAAATGAAAATTCTGTCATTTATTACTTACCCTCGTGTTGTTCCACACCCGTAAGACCTTTGTTCATCTTCAGAACACAAATTAAGATATTTTTGATAAAATCCAAGAAATCCCCCATAGAAAGCAACATAAGTACCACATTCAAGGTCCAGAAAGGTAGTAAAGACATTGTTGAAATAGTCACACGACTACAGTGGTTCAACCTAAATGTTGTGAAGTGACGAGAATTATTATTTTTTTGTTTTGCACACAAAAAGTATTCTCATCGCACAAATAGTTGTCCCCTAATCTGTGAAGAATGAAGACATATACAGACATTTATTGATAAACCATGAGTGTTAGGGAAGTGTAAATAGTTGTAGCATGCTCAATTAGCTGTGAGTGCAGGTGCAATGTGTTTTTGTCACAGGAGCGAATTATTGAGCGCCTGAAAGAGCAAAGAGAAAGGGAAGACCGAGAGAGACTAGAGGAGGTGGACTCATATAAAAAAGAGAATAAAGACCTGAAAGAGAAGGTGAACTCTTTACAGCTGGAGCTAACAGAGAAAGAGGTACGTCAGTGATTGCATGCATGTCTGTTGTGTTTTCTTCCGAGTTTTTGGTCAGACTGTCAGCTCTTGTCTCATCTTCCTCTTCCTCCAGTCGAGTCTCATAGATTTAAAAGAACACGCCTCCTCGCTGGCCTCATCTGGTCTCAAGAAAGACTCCAAACTCAAGTCTCTTGAGATCGCAATCGAGCAGAAGAAAGAGGAATGCAATAAATTGGAGACACAGTTACAAAAGGTATGATTTTCCTTCTGGCGTCATGATAATTCAATATTTTCACACATTTTAGGATTATCAGAATCGGTCATTAACTGTGCCAATTTGGCACTTAATAAAAGTTGTTGTTCCTTCTTGTATCGACTCCAGAATCAGCTAAAAGCTTTGTCAATAGAAAATGCACATTTTTGTTTTGGGATATTTGTATTGAATAAATATTACATAAAATAAGAAAAATATATATGTTTTTGCTATTTAATTTTAGCAATATATATTGCGCTACCTTTCGAAAGTTTGGGGTTAATAAGATTTTTTGAAAGAAAGTACTTTTATTCAGCAAGGATGCATTAAATTGATCCAGTTGACTATAATAAAGACATTTACATTGTTTCAAAAAATAAATGCTGTTATTTTGAACTCTGTTCATTAAAGAACCTTGAAAAAATGCATCACATTTCAATAAAAATGTTTTCAACATTGATAATAAAAGTTTCTTGAGCAGCAAATCAGCATATTAGAATGATTTCTGAAGGATCATGTGACAATGAAGACTGGAGTAATGATGCTAAGAATTCAGCTTTGCATCATAGGAATAAATTACATTTAATTTATTTATTTTTATTTACATTTTTAATAATATATTAAAATAGAAAACTATGGAAGCCTGTTTCCGCCACTAAATAAAAAAATAAAAACAGTAATTGCGACTTTTTATCTCAGAATTCTGACTTTTTATCTCACAATTACGAGTTTATATCTCACAATTCTGAGATATAAACTCGCAATTGCGTGATATAAAGTCACAATTCTGAGATATAAACTCACAATTGCGAGAAAAAGTCAGAATTGCGAGAAAAAAGTTTCAAACAATTGTGAGTTTATATCTCACAATTGCAAGAAAAAGTCAGAATTGTGAGTTTATATCTCAGAATTCTGACTTTAGAACTCGCAATTCTGAGATAAAAAGTCGCAATTACTGTTTATATTTTTTTATTTAGTGGTGGAAATGGGCTTCCATAGAAAACAGTTACAGTATGTTATATTGTAATAATATTTCACAATATTACTATTTTACTGTATTTTTGATCAAATAAATGCAGCTTTGGTGAGTATAAGAGACTTCTTTAAAAAACATTTATAATTCTTACCGATCCCAAACTTTTGAACAGTACTGTATATATAATCAGTAATACAATCTTAGTGAAAAGTGACTTTTCATCAGTTCACATGACGAATGTCAAAAATTACATTTGATTAGTGAAAGTCCAGGATTTAAAATAATATTTCACAGGATAACATTTCATTGTTTTATATTACTGTTTTTTAATCCTCAAAGTTTTATTTGAAATTAATCCCAGATTTCAATGTGGTCTCTCTGTATAGATTCTGGCATTATATTATCCATCCTGCTCTAGGAGCATCTACCTTTTTAAAGACCCACATCAGTCAACCACTAATCGCTACCACTGGAATTACGTTCAATGAATTAGCCAGTTGTTTCATTGAATGTGTTTTCTTCATCAGCTTAATGGTCACTCATTTTAGAGGGCATCATGGGAGCTGTATTGAAGTAGTGATAAGATGTTGCTGTCTTGGTGTATTTTCTCTTATCTGACAGCAGCTGTCTCAAAACCTTGTGAACCGCAAGCCTAAACAGCATTTTTGGGGACATCATTTATTTAAAATGTTTGTAATGTGACTACGATGATAAAAAAACGCTGTGTAGGTCGGCGGCTGACTCGGATTTGAGAATCAGCTAGCTTCTTTTTGTTCTTATGCTGCTCTCTGGTTACTTATATTCTCCTGTGTAGAACATTATCATTAACCTGAAAGAAGAGCTAATGATAAAGCTTGTGCTGTTTTACTGGGTCCCTTCATACTCCTCCTCCTCCTCATTTCCCATGATTCCCTCCTTTGCAATGTAGCAAGCAGAGCAGCTGTTCAGTCAAATGAACAATCCCGTAAGTGTCTCTCTGGATCTGTACTAGCACATGTTGAAAGCATGAGGACACTACACTCTTAGTTTCTTTCTTTATCTTTAACTTGTAAAGGTCTGTAAGGAGTTATAATTTATGGTCTGATGAACTTTAAAGGGGTCCTTGATTATGATTTCACTTTTTTAACTTTAGTTAGTGTGTAATGTTGCTGTTAGAGCATAAACAACATCTGCAAAGTTATGACGCTCAAAGTTCAATGCAAAGAGAGAAATTTTCTTCTACAGAAATCACTTTTTATGGACTACAATAAATGGCTGGTAGGGACTACAACAAGCTTCTTCCCGGGTTGGTGACATCACTAACCCCAAAATGTACATAAACCCTGCCCCCGAGAACACGCAACAAAGGGGGTGAGGCCATGTTGGGCTGCTTTAGAGAAGAGGAAGAGTTGTTGTAGTAAAGTGTTGTTACCATGCCTTCATTTTACGCCGGACTGCTTCACAAACGAGGCTCAATTCGACGCTGAATTTCCACAAAAGATTAACATGATGGCACATGCTAGTCGATGAGTTGAATCAACTCCACAGCAACTACATAAATTTATCCACTAACCATTCAGAAACGTCCAGTTTCATTCTAAAAGTTGTAACTTCTTCCTGAGTCTCTCCATCAGTGTCCGACTCTGGTTCGAACAATGTAAGGCTGAACACCGTTACTGACAATCCTCATTTTGGCTGCGTGAGATTCTCCAGCTTTGTTTTTGTTGAGCAAATGAAGTGCGAGCTGTTAAAGCTCCGCCCTCTTCTAGAAAGGGGATCGGGAGCAGCAGCTCATTTGCTTTTTAAAGGTAAACACAAAAAAAATGGCGTGTTTTTGCTCACATCCAAATGGGGCAAATTTGACAGGCTATAATAAATGATCTGTGGGGTATTTTGAGCTGAAACTTCACAGACACATTCTGGACACCAGAGACTTATATTACATCTTGTGAAAGGCACATTATAGGTCCCCTTTAAGTTTCATCCTGTGATACAGGAACAATAAAATATGTTTATTTTTGGAGCTATTTTTGGAGATTTTTGTTGTTGTGGAGGCCTGAAGCAGCTAGTTTATATTTGGCCTTGCGTATAGGGGAAATATAATATAAATCATTTAATATATAGTACATTTTGCAGTACAAAAATGGGAGAATTAATTACAAATTAAAACTAAGTAAAATATTTTATATTTTACTATATTTTATTTTATTATTTTTCTGTAATATTCTTCCATAGCTCTCATGCTGTATAGGTCTTTTCAGAATTTTGCATTTAATGTATGTTTTTATCATATGTAGACCAAACCAATGGCATAAAACAGAATTTAGTGTGATTCAAAAGCATTCTGTGATCAGAATGTTCAAGAACTGTATTGTTTCCTCATGCTTCCAATGTTTACTAATCTGTTTCCTTGAAGTGAATACTTGAACACGCATAACCGCATTGCAAAGAATCTTACCACTGAACCTTGGAGCTAAAATCCACATTTGCATGTTGCGTTGCATGTTCCTCTGTCTTGTGTGTTTAATTCCTCTCATGTCATGTGATCATTTTGAGAATCATTTTGAGTGTCAGCTTTGATCAGTTGCCTTTGTAACAACTTTTGGTTTTATGACCACATTACCTTCGATTATATATGCTTTCGCTTTCTTTAATTTTGTATTGTATGTGATCAGTGTTGGGTGTAATTAATTACTAATTTAATTACTGTAATTTAATTACTTTTCCCTTGAAAATGTAAAGTAAGGGATTACTCTTAATTTTTCTGTAATTTAATTACAGTTACTTCTGATGTAATTGCATTAAATACTATATAGATTAGAACAATTCTATATAAAATAATAGTGGATTTAACATCAAAATTTGATATGTTTTTAATGTAACCTTCTCCCTTTACACACTTTGGTCAGAAACAAAAGTGCAGATTCGTGTCTGTCCTTGTATTGTTCAACTGGTCAAGGTTGATATAGGATTTGGAAAGTAATTAGTTAAAAGTAATCCAATACTTTTTATAGAGAGTAATTAGTAAAGTAATCTAATTACATAGTTGAAGATGTAATTAGTAGCTAGTAATTAATTACTTTTTTAGAGTAACTTACCCAACACTGTATGTGATACATTGTGCGTTCATTTTAAACATGCCGATGTAAACTGTTTTAAAATGCTTGTAGTGTTTTGTGTTTAAATATTGCAAAGGGAATCATGCATAACTGCAACTTCCTACAATATTCAACTACAGTTTCAACTGCAGCAAGCCAAATAAGTGCATTTAATCTTTGGAATTTTTGCATTTAAAGCTTGGCTGATTATTTGCTTTGTAAAGCCCAAAGACTCCTCTAGTCTGGCATATGTGTTGGTGTTCAAAATTTTTCTTCATTCATTGATTTTTATTGGTAAAGGCTGTGTTTTTTTAACTGGTTTCTATGACGGTGCCTTCCCATGATCCTCATACAGAAGGCCCATGAGGTGGAGGTGCAGCAAAGCTCACGTGGGAACCCAGAGTATGTGGACCGGGTCAAACTTCTGGAGAAGGAGGTGTCCTTCTACAAAGAGGAGTCCAGCAAAGCCCAGAACGAGGTCGAGAGGTTACTGGAGATTCTGAGAGAGGTGGAGACGGAGAAAAATGACAAGGATAAAAAGATCGCAGAACTGGAGAGGTGAGGAAAACACACTTATTTACTTTCTAATGCTTTTGGAAGTGTGATGTTGAGCATACTAGTCAAACATCTGGACACACTCGACTGCAGATTGCATTTTTATGATCTTAAAAAACTTGATCTAAATACTTTAAATTAGTTTTGTAGAAAAATATAATTTGTGACTATGTATGTATTACAAATTAATTGATATTTACAAATGAATAATTAATAATAAAAAAATGGTTTAATTATTTAAAATAAATGAGTTTACTAAATTCACATTTTAATTAAAGTTTTTATTTTTTACAAATGAGTGTTTTCCAATACGGTTTAAAATGCATCCCAAGATGCACCTCCCGTGAAGAGCTGGAAATCTGACAAAGAATTTATTTGTGATATAATATAAAATATAAGATATTTGATTTGTTTAAAGTTGCGACCTTTTTTATTCCCTATTGTATGGAAGCTTGTTTCCGCTACTAAATAAAAAAACGACTCTTTATCTCACAATTCTGACTCACAATTGCATCTTATAAAGTCAGAATTGTTAGATATAAACTTATTTTTTCCCTCACAATTGGACATTATAACATGCACAAGTGTATATCACGCAAATCTGACTTTATAACTTGCAATTTTGACTTTATTTCACGCAATTCTGAGAAAAATAGAATTGTGAGATAAAAAGTCGCAATTACCTTTTTTATTTTTTATTTAATGGCAGAAACAAGCTTACATACTATTATGACGTATGTCCGAGAAAATAAAAAATGTAGGACGATACTTGATTTTGTCCACCGGGAATTGATTGGATGGTTGTGGTTTGCTATTGGTGGATCTCACGCGAGTGGCAGGTTGCCCCGCCCTCGCCCCAGTAAACACATCGTCAGAGAAAAGAAGAGAAGAGAAGAGAAGAGAAGAGAAGAGAAGAGAAGAGAAGAGAAGAGAAGAGAAGAAGAGAAGAGTAAAAATAAAAAATTGTAAAAATATGTTTTAACGTTTCCCTGGTAGTGTAAATATAAGATTTGACAAGCTGAAACGTATTTATGAAGTCTGCACAAGTTTAATAAAGCAGCATCAGGACTGATCTCTCGTTTTGCCGTTATCTCAGGCCTTCACAGCATCAGCTAACAGTTTCTACTGTACTGCTAAATATAAAATTCTGCAGGGATATAACATCAAAATGCTGATGTCAAGGGCTGTTTTGTTATTGATGCGGTACAAACCGCGCTGTACTCTCAGAGCTGCCGTCAGTAATGCATCTCCTAGTGGTTAAATATGATGATGATTGCAAATATTTATGCTGTTTCCTGGAATCATGCATTCATAAGGTCATCAGTATTCTGTGTGTTTTTGACATGTTCTGGATATTGATATTGAGCTTGTGTTTAGTGGTTGTGAATTGCCTCTCTCTTCATGCACTGTGATGACTGCTATTCCTGACAAAACTGTGTGTGTTTTGGCATGTTCGTGTACAACTGCCTCCATATCTCTTCTTTTAAATTCTTCTATTTAGTTGTTGAGTAGTTCATCTAAGATACCAGGTCCATGCTAGTCCTGTATGTTCAGATTGTACATCATCCTGAATGGCTGTTCACACTAACAGCAATTTGAAAGTGACCATAAATCATTGACACAAAAAAGTTGTGAAAGGTAAAATTTCATGCAAAAAAGCAGTAATAAAATGTGCTGTATATGTATACATATAATCATATATTTTATACATATATAACAATAAAAAATGTATTAAAAAATGTATATAAAATTTTTTAAATTAAAAATATTTTTATTTATTTAATATTAAATTAAATACATGATTAAATATTAAATTACATTATTTAATATTTTATAATATTTAATTAATGTTTTAATATGAATTAAAATTATATCCACAAAAGGATGGATGAAAAATCAACCATACTAGAGATTGTCAGTATTCCAAATGATTTTGATTGATGCGCTTTTAATCATCTTGTTTATAACATGCATTATGCAGTGCTGCAATATATATATACAAACTTTTTCCATTCCAAAAATAATTTAAAAAAAACAAAGAAAACAATAGAAATCACTGTCAGTATGAACAGCCCTTATAATAGTTTTGAGCATCAGACAGTAAGTTCAGTTCCTCATAGGTTCTTCAGCTCTGGCTCAAAGTCTTGTTGCTTTTTCTCAGTTGACACGCTCATGCTTCAGTGTTAATGTGGTTTGATTAACCATGTGTGTTTCTGTTCTGTTTTTTTTTTTACCGTCTCGCCAACTCTTTCTCTTTTCTGTCTTTTGGTCTTTCTCTTTTTCCGACCTCCTTCTGTTCCTCCTGTTTTTCCTTCATCTTCTGACATAAAAACACTCATTTCTTGTTCGTAATTTCTTGTCCATCTTCCTGTCCTGCAACTCTTCTTCTTCTGTCTGTCTAACATTATCTATCTATCTATCTATCTATCTATATGTCTGTCGTTCTATTATTCTTCACTCATATTACCTCCATCCATAACTTCATAACTCATACCTCCTTCACTGTGACCCAGCCCCCCTCCCCACGCTGCCCGCCCCTTGCCCCGCCCTGGTGGCAGAGCCCCCTCTGACCCTCCCCCCTCTGTGTCCGCTGCCCCCCAGCAGATTGGGGGCATGGTGTGGGACTTCCTGGGAAAGTGAGTGCTCTGTCCTGGCACCACGGCTCGGCTGCATTTATCTGTCTGCAACTGCTGTGTGGCTGTTTGATGCCTTGATGTCCCCGTTGCACGGCTGTCTCTCATTCACTGGTTTTTCTAACAAAGGAAAGGACCGTTTTATTTCTTATAATGCTGTAAATATGTGCCAGATTGCATTGATGTAAAAATCAGTGGATTGAGACAGCTCAGAAAAAAAGATGTGTATAACGTGTTTTGTGGTTGTGTATGCCGTTTCTTGTGCATGTATTTGGCTCTCTTCTAAACTCTAGTGAGATGCCTCACCGTCTACATAGGCAGCATCCTAAGTAAGTTGGAGCCTCTTAAGTGGCTCACAATTGCCATCTTGATCATGTCACAGTGCATTCTAGGACTCTTCAAAAGTTTGTGGTCAGTAAGATTTTTATTTGCAAAGAATTCATATTTTTATTCAGGAAGGATACATTAAATTGATCACAAATGACAGTAAAGAAATTTATTTGTTTTTCTAATTCAAATAAATGCTGTTCTTTTGAACTTTATTCATCACTGAATCCTGAAAAAAATGGATCACGGTTTGTTAAGTAGCACAATTGTTTTCAACATTGATAATAATTAGAAATGTTTTTTAAGCTGCAAATCAGCATATTAAAATGATTTCTGAAGGATCATGTGACATTGAAGACTGGAGTAATGATGCTGAAAATTCAGCTTTAAATCACAGGAATAAATTACATTTTAAAATATATTCAGATAGAAAACAATTATTTAAAATAGTAATAATATTTCACATTATTGCTGTTTTTACTGTATTTTTGATCAAATAAATGAAGCCTTGGTGAGCAGAAGAGACTTCTTTTAAAAATCTTACCGACCCCAAACTTTTAAATGGTAAATATGTAAAGGATTAATTTAATGCTACCTTAGATTTAGTCCGAAATTACATATCTTAGATATTGCTGTCTACAGTTTTGAACGTGTTATGAGTGCACCTATAGTGCCTAAATATGTAGGCATCTCACTCAGCTTTGGAACAGAGCTTATGTGTAAATCAACCAGAGCGCATGTTTTCCTTTTTATCACTATATCTGTTCTATAATGTGTTTTTGTGCAGTGGATAGAGAATGTTAAATATCTCAGTTTTAATCAAAATGGTTCCTCTGTTTCAGCACAATACATTTGTTCACATTGTGTCAGATGTGTGATAATTGCACACTTGATATATCTGTCATGTTGATGTTGGCATGGAAACATGTTAATGTGTAGTCAAATTCCGAAAGCGCACCAAGATTAAAGGGACGGTTCACCTAAAAAAAATAAATAATTTTTACTCACCCTCGTATCATCAAGCCGATTGTCTTTTCTTCCATAGACTACAAAAGGAGAAGTTGTTTACACATATTAAGTCAAGTCACCTTCATTTTTATAGCACTTTATACAATACTGATTGTTTCAAAGCAGCTTTACAGTGATAGAAAAAGGAAAACTATGATCAGTGACGAACAGAATTTAATTCTGCTGTAAAGCAACTCTACTGTCAGTTCAGTATTGATGTCAATAAATGGGGATAAATGCTGTTGAGCTCCAATAATGCACCAAATACATTTACTTGAGAAGCCAAATGACAAAATTTCAAGGACAACAAAATTAAGTGACTTTATGCTTAAAACGAGAAAGAAAGAAAAAAATCAGCCGTAGTTTAAATGACTCATCAAGTAGTTTATATGACTTATGAACTATATGCATTATATTCCAAGTATTTGTGTAAGAAATACATTCAATTTAAGTAATTTTTTTTACTGAAACTTAACGATGCACTCTTCTAGCAGCTATTTCATATTAAATAATACCTCCTTTTGTGTTCCATTGAAGAAAGCAAGTCATGCATGTTTGAAAATATTGTATATGAAAGTGAGAACAAGTTTTATTTTTAGGTGAACTATTCTTGAAATTAGACTTCAAAACAGTGTTTTTTCCTCATGCATTTGTTAACTAATGCTATTATCTTGGTGTATTTTATTCAACCCTGCTTATGTGACATGTTAACATGTTCTGCATTTGTTACTCTATTTTGCACACACACGCTTCTGTGATCTCTGTGCTTGCCGCTTGGTGTTGCTGGCTTGGAGGGCTTTGGCAAGCAGTGGAGCCCCCGTTTCCTGACCCTTGAACACCCATTTCACATGCTTATCTGCATCCCCTCTCCTCTTTCTGCTTCCTAACACCATCTCTCCTCCCTTCCCTCTTACTCTTCTGAATGATCCACCCACCTCAGCCTGCGAAATTCCCCCAAAACGGCCGTCTCACTGGCCTGCATGAGACGTTCGGCGGCATTGCAGGCCTTGTTGTGCTCTGTGAATGAGCTGGGTATTTTAGGTAGGGTCTGGTGTTCCTCAAGTAGGTTTGCACCCTCATGCCTGAGCGCTCTTGCCCCGTTTGCCACCCCGTGCAATCCCTCACTGCGGCTCGGCTGGTTGGGTTGCTGCATGTTGGCACTCTCACGGGCCCCTGCAGATCTGGACTCAGTGGCGTATCCACTGACGTGATGATTTGAGATGATAGCGTCTTGCATCCTGTCTTGTTGATCTTAGGAGCCATTTTAAACCACTCCTAGTTTCTCACTTGACACTTTCCAGCTGTTTTCTGCTTTGTTTCTGAGAATTCTAAAGTTTTATTTCTCCTTTCCTTCCTTTTTGCTGTGTTGTGGCTTCTCTTCCTTCCCATTTCTGCCCTTCCTGCATCCTTCCTCCCTCCTCTTCCTCCACCGCCAGTCTTGCTCCCAGGTAAGTAGGGTGTTCCTCAGGTGTCCACCTTCTTTCTGAGCAATAACCAAGTGTGTTTTGTTCATGTGATAACTGTGTCATGTTTCTCGCATTTGCATATAGTGTGTTGTTTTCATGGCTACGAGTCTCATTTCATGGTGTTATTTGCACTTACTAATCACACATACCCCAAAATGTGTAAAACACACTTTAAAACACACTTTAAAAAGTTTGAATGTTACATAACGAAATATCAAACCAAATGGCTCTTAAGTGGATCCACTGAAATCTTATAAAGGGATAGTTTACCCAAAAATGAAAATTATCCCATGATTTACTCACCCTCAAGCCATCCTAGGTGTATATGACTATCTTCGTTCAGACGAACACAGTCGGAGTTATATTTAAAAATATCCTGGCTCTACCAAGCTTTATAATGGAAGTGAACGGGGGGGCCCGTTTTGAAGCCCCCCGAAAATGCATCCATCCATCATAAAAGTAATCCATACGGCTTCAAGGGGTTAATAAAGGCCTTCTGAAGTAAAGTGATGGGTTTTTGTAAGAAAAATATCCATATTTAGAGCTTTATAAATTAAAATAACTAGCTTCTGCCAGACGACCATACACATACTGCGCAAGTCGACTCGCGCCAAATGAGTAACCCCTGAATCAATGTCTGACTCAGGATTTAAGAGTATCATAAGCTTAGACGCCTATCGCGGTTTAAACAAATAGGGCTGGGCAACAAACTGAAGCTCCTCCTGTCTTATATTGAAATCCTCCAACATTTCTCTTTAAAATTTCTCATTTTATACTTCTAATTCATGCTAATTCGTGTTTTGTTTTGCTCTCTCCTATGCGCTTCAACGTTCGTCATTGTGTCATAAAATTTTAAATATCAAAAAAACAATCGCTTCGCTTCAGAAGGCCTTCGTGGAGTCATATGGATTACTTTTATGATAGATGCATACACTTTTTTGGGCTTCAAAATCGCGAGCGTCAGTTACTACCATTATAAAGCTTGGAAGGATATTGGAAGCCAGAATATTTTCAGTATAACTCCAATTGTGTTCATCTGAAAAAAGAAGTAAGTCATATACACCTAGGATGGTTTGAGGGTGAGTAAATCATGGGATAATTTTCCTTTTTAGCGTGAACTAACCCTTTAAATATGGATGCTAGTGGGGCTATACTGCAAAAAATTATTTTCTTACTCAGTATTTCTGTCTTTTTTTTCAAGATGCTTCATTACTAAGCAAAAGGACATAAGTAATAAAGATTTTTGTCTGAAAAAATGTATCAAAATTAAATGACTTGCTTAAAACAAAAAAAACAAAAAATCTGCCACATTAAACTGTTTTTTCCTCAGGATTAAGTCTATTTTTCATATCCGACTGTCAGCTATTTTTCTTCTTCTTTGTTTTAAAATATAAACTCATTCCAAACCTGTATGACTTTCTTTGGTGAAAAACAAAATAAGATTTTTTGAAGAATGTTGGTAACCAAACTGTTTTGGTTTTTAAAAAATGCAATGAAAGTCATTGGGAACCGAAACTGTTTGATTACCAACAACATTCTTCAAAATATCTATTTTTTTGTATTCTACAGAAGAAATAAATGCATACCGATTTGGAAGGACATAAGGGTGAGTAAATAATGACAGAATTTTTATTTTTGGGTGAACTATCCCTTTAATATTTTGATCATTTTGCTTCTCAAGTAAATGTATCTTGATTTTTACGGGAAAACAAAAATACTGAGTAAGAATTTTTTTCGAGCCAACGTGACAAAACCGTTAACATCCTCTCAATATAATAATTAATTTGGAACATTATAACTTAATTGGTTAAATGGTGACTTGTGATTGCTATAAATTAAACTATTCAGGTGACACTTTGTATGCTTTTTAAGGCAAACCAAGGATCAAAATAAAAAGGGCCCAGGCATCAAGCTTGGCCCTCAGATGGACAAGAAAGGGCCTGGGAACATCTTGCAAGACCAGCGCAAGGATAATCCAATGGACAACCCAAAGGTGTGTGTGTGTGTGTGCGTGTGTGTTATTTATGCCTGTGAACGGATGATGGATGATGTCTTTATATTTCCTTAGAAAAACAAAAAGTTTTCTCATCATCTTCCTGCACACGTTTTGCTTCATTTCACAGATGGAGGAGTTGATGAATGTTTTGGAGAAGACGAGGCAAGAGTTGGATGCCACCAAGCAGCGTCTGTCCTCCACCCAACAGTCTCTGGCTGAGAGAGACGGCCATCTGACCAATCTCCGACAGGAGCGCAGAAAACAGCTCGAGGAGATCTTAGAGATGAAGTAAGAATCCTTGCGATCAGACTCTGTTTCTTCTTACAACATGATCTTAAATATTTGATGCCTAAAATGTCTTTAGTGTACGTTCCTTTTCATGAAAGCTGCTCAGTGTACATGCATACATATCTCAGACTGTCAGTTCCTCTCAGACAACAGGCTCTGCTCGCTGCTATCAGTGAGAAGGATGCTAACATTGCTTTGCTGGAGCTGTCCTCCTCCAATAAGAAGAAGACACAAGAGGAAGTGCTGGCCCTGAAAAGAGAGAAGGACAGACTGATGCATCAGCTCAAACAACAGGTCGGTGAATTTCTGCGCTCAAAAGCCCATTTAATAACACATAGTATTAAGGCAGTGTAGGGTGAAGATATCATCAATTTTTCATAGAGCTGCACATACATTGAAATTCTGTCTGATGCTGACAAGTCGATTTTCTCATTTTATGGCCAATAAATGTTAAATGGATGATGTTATAGACCTATACTTTAAAAAAAGCAAAGTATTATTAGATATTATTAGAAAGTCTTCCTTATCAGGCATTGTAGCCACCTGATACCTTGTAAACAAGACCATGTTTTCTGGCAGTCTTCATTGACTCCTGGAAATTGTGTAAAAGCAATCTGATTACATTTGTACAAGCCATTTAGAGATGTGATCAGTCTGTGGGTATATGCTGTTTGTGTCTTACTTCTTTCTATCCATTTTAGACACAGAGCAGAATGAAACTGATTGCCGACAACTACGAGGATGACCATTACCACCCTCACGCTCCACCTCCCCACATGCAGCCTCAACCCCTTCACCCTCAACCCCAACCCCAGCCCCCGTACCCTCAGGCCCAGCACCCCCACCAGCCTCCTTACCCACATGCGCCCCATCCCCAACACCCACAGCCTCCTCCCCACCACCAACAACACCCGCAGCAGCCCCCCCAGCCTCAATACCCCCACCCGCAACACCCCCAGCACCCACAACCGCCTGGCCCACACCCACACCAGCCCAGACCTCAACCGCCCCACCCTCAGCACCCTCAACACCCTCAACACCCTCAGCACCCTCAACACCCCCATCCCGGGGTCCCTCCGCATCAGCAGCAGCAGCAGCAGCAGCATCCACACCCCCAGCACCCTCACGGACCCCCGCCTCAGCAGGGCCCCCATCCTCAACCCATCCCACACCCACAGCAGCACCCCCATCATCCCTCACACCCCGGCCAACAGGGCCCACACCCTCGACACCCTCCGCCACACCATCGGGGTCCAGGCCGTGGACCGCCTCATCCCGGACACCGCCCCGCCCCAGACCAGGTTGGTAACTCAGCTATCTTTATATTGTAATGATTCAGTTTCTGTTTTAATATTAATGTATGTTTTAGTAATTTTGTTAACACTTTGGTATGGGAACACATATTCACTATTAACTACGACTTTTGCCTCAATAAACTCTTAATTTACTGCTTATTAATAGTTAGTAAGGTAGTTGTTGTAACATTTATGTTTAGGTATGGGGTAGGATTAAGGGATGTAGAATATAGTCATGCAGAATAAGGCATTAATATGTGCTTTATAAGCACTAATAAACAGCAAATATGCAAGCTAATAAGCAACTAGTTAAAAGTGAGAATTGTTCCCCATACTAAAGTGTTACCATATTTATTTCCATTATGGAAAATGTTTTTTAATAGTGTGTTTGGTAACATTTCGATAGTTCACTTTTGACACTGTAACTTTGCAGCTACATGTCAATTAACAGTCATTAGTCAAGTCAAGTCACCTTTATTTATATAGCGCTTCTACATATTTACAATGTAGATTGTGTCAAAGCAGCTTTACAGTGATAACTGGTACATTATTTTGGCTGCACAGCAGCTCTTAAAGAATAGTGTCAATGCAGGCAGATCAAAGCACTGTTGAATATCAAATGTCAATTATCAAGTGTCCCCAACTAAGCAAGCCAAAGGTGACAGCGGCAAGGAACCCAAACATTAGAGTATTAGTAGACTGTCTGCTTAATATCTGCTAAAACTTATTGACAGTAAGTAACTTTGCAAGTACGTGTCAACTTATTCTACTAACCCTAACTGTAACCTAACAGTTTACTGTCACACAGCCACTTTCACACAGCTGCAGAATACGGTATTTGAGTCCTTTATACATTTACATTAACACTCAGTTCAGTTATTTACGAGAGTGAGAACCGCATTCTATAACCGAATTCACACCTGTTTGACTCACAACTGCGTTCTCAGAAAACCTGCGCTGTCTGAACAGAACCAGACTGGACAACTAGTTGTCTGTCATGTCATACAGTGTGACAGAGTCATGTGTGTTTCAGTAACTTACAGCAATAGAGATTATGAGCTGTGTGTCATCTGAGGGTTTTAGATCCAGTCACTGTTTTCCACCGATCGAAGCTGCTCCTGTCAGTTCTGTGTTCTACACATGACTCAAATGCTCCACCCAGATATAAAAGCTGCTGTCGGTTAATAAAGATTTGACTGATCCCAAAACTTAGCCTAATACTCTAATGAGTTAGTTGACTATCGAAATAAAGTATAACCTGTTCTTTCACCTTTAACCCATCTCATTTTCCTCATTTCATGCTGACCTCTGGATATATGTTGGGCTCAAAGGATGATGAAGAAGGAATTTGGGCATAACCATACCAAAGCTATGATGTTGTTTTATGGGGTGAGATCTTGATGATTGATGTCAGTATTCTGGTTTAAAGTGATATTTTGTGGATAAAGGTGTTCTACCAAACAATAGGTTGATGATTGTTTTTTTGTATTATGTCCCTCCATATGTTCTCAGATAATTCAGTCACTAATGGAGGAGCACAGCCATGCCATTCAGATGAAATTCTACATTGTTCACTTGGCCAGTCTTTACCTACAATCAGATTCACTCTTTTGGATGGGGCCATTTATTTCCATGCATTAAGGAAAGAGGCGGAGCATTAGTGTGAGTGGGAGGGCCAAAGCTGGAGAAGACCACCTGAGCAGGTAAATATTGTATTTGTGTGAAATATAATCATTTCATTTACAAATTCCATATCATACACTACTGTTCAAAAGTTTAAGATTACGTTCAGCAAGGGCGCATTCAGTTGATCAAAAACGACAGCACAAATTTATAATAATAAGAGATGTTTCTTGAGCAGGAAATCAGCATATTACAATGTTTTCTGAAGGATCATATGACACTGAAGACTCGAGAAATTATGCTGAAAATTCAGCTTTGCCATCAGAGGATAAAATTAGGAAGAAAAAAAAAATAGAACAATATTTTAATTTCTAAGAATATTTTCTCAATTTTTTATTAGTTTTTGTATTTTTGATCAAATAAATGCAGCCTTGGTGAGACTTCTAAATGGCATTCTCTTAAATATAATTATTCCATTTTGTTGTTGTTGTTGTTTTTTCAGATGATTAAAAAAAGTATAAATGGAAGTCTGGACTGAACAAACAGTCACTTCCTGGTGCAGTCCCTTTTTCTAAAGACATTTGCCTTGAAGACTCTCAATGCTCAAATCAAAATGAGACACTGCAGCTGCTTCTTGTTGTCTGGTTTCCAGATGCGACCAGTGCATGCATCCAGCTGGCTCCTCCCCTTCTCCAAATTGCCCCACCCACTCTGATCTAGCTCCACCTCTTCAATGAGGCAACAAGTCAGCTTGCACTCATTCAAGCCTTGACTCTATCAGTCATTTCTCTGCTTTTTATGTGAAAATCTAATGTAAAATAATACCATCCTGTTCACTTAATTTTTAACCTTTTTTGTTTTACAATCACATCTGCATTTGCAGTTGAAATCTTAAAAGGGCAACTGTTGCCTGCCTTCAGTTGTTTAGGTTTTATTATATGTGCTACACATATATGCACTTAGGTTTAAATATGCATGTCATTTCGGTGCCACATTTAGCCTCCATTGTTGGTTTTTTATTGTATATTGGACCTTATAGAGGTGGTATCTCTCGCGTCTCTAGAGTTACCTCAGAGGTAGTCTACTCTATGCAGAGTTCATTTCGTATCACTGATTATAACGCACATAACATACACCATGCTCACCTTTCTTTTTGCTTGTGCTCCTCTCCAATCTCCAAGCCCGGTTTGCGTGTTAGCTCCCATGCACCTATGCACCTCCACCCCTTACAACAGGGAATGTTTCTAATGGTGCTTCAACTGGTGCTCAGGCCCAAAAGAGATGGAGACAGCCATGGCTACAATCATTTCGGACATCAACTGATCTGTAACACTCCCTACTACATCCATGGCACCATCATCGGAAGATAATTGAGATGGTTTCCCAAGCAGCTGCTGCAGGTTGTAGTTGTATGTCCCACAAAATGAATTTTGTCAAGATGTCTGTTGACAAGGCCAGTCCAACCTGAGTGTCCCATAAAGGGAATGTCCTATCTCCTTTAACGAACCGCCCCACCAGGTAATGGCGGAGCTATACCGCAGATTTCTCGTAACGTCTCAACATGGTGGCGAGTGCCTATTTATAAATAGATAGTAGATATATAGATAGAGAAATACTAGCTAAATAAAGTGTGTCTACTGTGGTCAGACTATTGTGTCAGAAATCAAAGGTGTGTTTGAGTTGTGTGTGTTATCACTGTCTGTTTGGCCCTCGCACTGCTCCCGTTACAAGATCTTGGCACTGGGGTCTATGCAAAAAACTAACGTAAAGGTCTTTTGCTGAACGTTTGAAATTTCTTGATCTTCAGCTTGAAAAAGTGTTGTATAGAATATGTTGCACCTCACAAAAAGAACAAAATAATTCAAACGGCAATGAGTTCTGAGCAAAACTCCTGCAGCGCAGTGAACCGGAACTTGCACTTGAGGGTAAAGCTGAATTAAAACAGCAGTCTTTTATTTGGCGAACTGTGGCTAATTTTATCGCTGTCAGTGTGAAGGTGGATTGTTCACCAAAAAAATGAAAATCATCATTTACTCACCCTCATGTTATTCCAAGCCTGTATTACTTTCTTCAGTGGAACACAAAACCAAACTGTTTCGATTTGCATTGACTTCCATTGTATGGTCATTGGGAACCAAAGTGTATTCAAAATTTATTCTTTTTTCTTCCACATAAGAAAGTAAGTCATATAGGTTTGGAACGACATGAGGGTGAGTAAATGATGACAATTTTCATTTTGGGGTGTACTATCCCTTTAAGAAACATCAACATAGTTCAAATGGAAGATTACGTTAAGATGGCTGATATGTTAACAGTTGTTTTGCATCATCTTATGTGTCACCATCTCACTGCTGTTGTCTGTAGTTGTGGAGTTTACATTAGGACTTTGGCAAAGCCCAAAATATAGCCAAGATCTGACTGTTAAAATGACCTGTTTGTGCTTCTATGTTGCGTTTAACGTTCACATTATTCAGAGTTCCAGAACCTCACGTGTCTCTGTTCTGGAACGTTCCGTAACGCCATCCTTAAGATACGTTTACATACTGCCGGAATTACCGCAATTAAAAGATTCTATTCTGAGATGTTTGTTTCTTTGGGCTCAAAAAATTCATTTTTATTAGAATGCTCAAATCTTGAGGAACAAAAAAGTGCATTCTGCAACTTAAAATGACGAAACTATATGTAGTTTAATGGTAAGTTAAAGACCCACTCATTTTGTTCGTTATGAACGCGTCACAATGAGCAAGTTGAACTTGAAAATTACTAGTCAGAAACTTTCCGGTAATTCTGTCATGACGTGAATGCATCGTTGTCACTCGGCTCTAGAATATTCCTACGTTGCTATCTTGAACATTTAACTATTGTGGTTGATGAACACAGATCCAGAATATGTCCACCGTGTGAATACTGCTCCGTCTTGGATGTTTCTGAGTCCAGTTTCAAACACTAGAAAAGTGTTTGATCTGATATTCTAATATTTATGTCTGTCTGTCTACCTGTCTGTCTGTTGTGCAAGTCTATAATTGTACTATTAGGCAAAGCAAGAGGACAAAAAAAGAAAGAAAGAAAAAAAAAAGACGTCAGACTTTACCTTCTTGGAGACATATTGCAGTCCTCCACCTTCAGGACCTTTTACTACTGAATACTTGAAGTAGGGGGGTGATCTCCTGCCTTGGGAAGAGATATATTATACAGAACAAAGAAAAAAAAAGAGAAATGTTGACTTATGTGGTAATGATGCATGATTATGTACATTATGTGCCAACTCTGGGCTGTGGTGAAGACAGGTCTAATAGATCTCTATACGCAGAAATAAATAATTAAAGAAAGAAGTTTCAGCCCTGTAGGGTCTATATCAAAGGGCCTCTGGTTTGAGCAAAGGTCCAAAATAAAGAGAACAAAAAATTAAGATTTCTCTCTATATTTATATTTGTTATGTGCCAGTTGCATTGTTTCTTTTATTTCATGATGTCAAAAAAAAAAAAAAAAAAAAAAAAAAAATGCAAACCTCTGGATGATACAAACCACTGTGACAAATGCCAGAAAAGAAATAGTAATTCTAAGAAACATTGTTTTTACTTTTTTAAGATATTTATTTGTTATGTTTTTTTATGGTCCATGCTTTTTTTGAATATGTCAGTTTGGGACTGTAAAATTTGTACATTAGTTTACTTTTCTTTTTCTGTACAGCAGTGCAAACAAGTCCAATGTGAGTGTCAGCATGCTGAATGATGCCGTGTGAACATGGGGTTCATTTTCCCATGGTGCATCAGTCGTCACGGATGAGACGCATTGGCATCATGATGGTGTAATGTGTTTGAGAATGGTGTGTCCTCACCCATATCTTCCCGCCCACTGCCAGTGGATTGCCCGTGCAACAAAATAAAAGCGTTCGCATGTTTTCGGGGTGCAGATCTGAGACGCTAAAAGAGTGTGAGATATGCTTGCATGATTGTGTCTGTGTATGCAAATAAGTATGTTACAGGGTGCGAGTGGCTGCGTGCGTGTTGCAGAAAGTTAGCGGTGCAAGAGCCTTGGAGGCGTGACTGGGGCATTCAGTGTGAAATCTGTGTCATGTTCGATGTTTTTGAACCCTGTTGGGCTTTACTCAAGAGTCCTCAACCTCCCTGATATTTGCTATTGTATGTGTTGTAGCCCCTAACTATTCTTGAGTGTCAGTCGGCTTGTTTATATCCATTAAATAAAAGTGACTTTCTTTCTGATATGCTCTGTTTCATTTAAAAAAACAAATAAAAGTTTATTAGTTGAAGTCCAAAGAGTGTTTTACAGTGTCCTCATAAAAGTACATTTTATATCATATACACCACTGTTCAAAAGTTTGGGGACAGTGAGGATTTTACTTATTCTTTTGGAAGGACACATTAAATTGAAAAGTGACAAAAAGTTTGAACTTTTGAGCTTTCTATTCCTAAAAACATCACAGTTTCCACATAAATATTAACCAGCACAGCTATCTTCAGCAGCAAATCAGCATATTAGAATGATTTCTGAAGGACCATGTGACAAAGCAGACTGTATCACAGGAATAAAGTTTAATACATATCCAAATAAATTACGTTATTTTAAATTGTAATCATATTTTATATTAGCCTACTGTTTTTACTGTATTTATGATCAAATAAATGCAGCCTTGGTGAGCATGAGACAAAAACAAAATCTTACTGAGCCCAAACTCCTGAACAGTAGTGTAGCCTATATTTAGTATGCTTAGAAATAAGCTTATGTAAACATGTCTTTCGTATACAACATATTTTTATTTAAAGATGCTATAAGCAAAAAAATGTTATATCACGTCCCACCTAATCAAAAGAACTTTTCTTAACCAGTTAGTGCTATGCTAGTCGGCTAAACTGTTAGTTTGCTCCCTGAATGCTACTTAAAAACACAAACAACTCAATAACAAATGACTGCAAGGGCCTCATTTATAAAACGTGCATACACACAGATTTGAACTTGCGTAGGCCTACGATAATATCCACACCAACGCTCATATTTATAAAAATGCTCTTGACGTGGATAAGTGCTTCGCGCCACATCAGGCTCTGAGCAGACGTACACACTTTTCCTTGTGGCAGAGAGTGGGAGTACTGAAGGTATTTCCGCCCGCCATCTCAAGTACAGCACTTGGCCGTTGACAGGAGATATTTTATATGTTAATGGCCTTAACTAGGCAGATATCTGAAACCATTCAGCTGCGCTCAATTTCAAGATTTATAGATTTCACATCTGGAAGAGAAGCGTACGCACGTTTTTTTGTGAATACGTTCATTCTGTGAATCACATTTGAGAAACGATCGTAAGATCAAATATAGGTCAGTTTCTACGCAACATTTTATAAATTATATGGTTCGAGACCCAATACTGCCCCTATAAATGTTCATCTAAATCTTATTCCTGATACAGGCAACTAGTGAGTGGAATGAAAACTAGGTTTTTTTGTTTGTTTGTTTTTTGCTGTTGCTGCACTTTTATAGAAGCAATAAGCCACTTTAGGCCATGTGTTACTGTAAGAACATCACTTATGTAATGTAAAATTACTGTAATGGACGGCCTCTTGTGGCTCATTGCTTTATTTTAACACAAAATGTTGATTATAGCAGCTTCATAAAGCATTTTGACTTCCTACAAAAAGTAGCAGACTTTGTAGAAAACATCACTGCAAATAACTTTTCAAGCCCCTTTTGTATTTATCTCCCCTTCAAGATGGAATCTATCACTCGGTCGCTCTTATCAGAGAGCCAGTATCCAGCCATGGCCGCCACTGCCCCCATAAAGATGGAGGTGAACACCAAGTCCCCTTTAGCCGCCAACGTGGCCAATGCGCACAGAACAACACCGAAGAACATCTGCTGCAGAACCTCGATTTCATCCTCTTGAATGTCATCAAAAAGACCCTTATCTGCAGAAGCTGAGAAAAGATACCGAAAGACGGCATCCGTGAATCATGCAGTTTAAATGCAGTGTTTAAATTACATAAAAACAGTTGTTGAAAAAAAATATAGATCAATAAACTTCACTTGAGAGGACATTTGCCTTTTTAAATATATTTATTTATTTCTTGAGAAAAACATGCACTAATGAATTATGCACCATAAGTGCAAAAGTGCACAGGAAAATGTATTAATAAAGTTACTAAAGTTCAGTTTCATGTTTTCTTTAAATGGATATATATTTGGTAACACTTTAGTCCAATTCTCACTATTAACTAGTTGCTCATTAGCATGCATATTACTAGGATATTGGCTGTTTATTAGTACTTATAAATCACATATTAATGCATATTACATCTACATCCCTTAATCCTACCTTACTAACTATTAATAAGCAGTAATTAGGAGTTTATTGAGGCAAAAATCATAGTTAATAGATAGTTAATATTATACCCTAGTCTAAAGTGTGACTTATATTTTATAAATATATTTTTTGGTAACACTTTAACATTAGTTAGTTTCAATTGTTAACATCAGTTAACTACATTAGTTAAAATGAACTAGCAATGAACAATGAGCATTTTTTAATCTTAGCTAAACATTTACTATTTTTAACATTAGTGAACTAACATGAACAAACAATGAACAACTTTATTTTTAATAACTAACTTTAACACAGGTTGATAAATGCTATAAAAATATAGTTCATGTTCACTAATGCATTAACTAATTCACTTTCATTCAGTAGCACGTTGGCTCCCAAGACAATAAAGTTGCGTGTAGTACAGGTTTAGCAACTCATGAACACAAAAATGAATCAATTCTCTAATATTATGTAATGAGCACAATACACTGAGTTACAGGAAACTGCATCCCCTGTCTTTTGGGACAGATCTAGATCTAGTGTTTGAAGTACACAGCAGGCTTTTATAGTTAACTAAAGCTAAAACCATAAATATTTTCGTTACTTAAAAATAAATTATTAAAAAGCATTAAACCTTTCTCATTTTCAATTACTTTGATGTACTAAAATAAACTTAAACTGAATTAAAAAAAAAAATACTAAAACAAAACAAAAACATTCAAAATATGAATAAATCTATAATAGTATCTTGAATACATTACACAGATTACATCTCTGTTATTTGATATCTGTGAGTATGAGCCTCAAATGATGTTCCATCTGACCTGTTGTGTGGCTCTTCTCACAGGTGTTTCCCGTGCGTGTGTATCCGCCTGCGCACTGACAGTGAAAAGACCCCTCCGTATTCACACAGAACACATTGACACCAGGACAGGCCAACACCTCCTCACCACACTCATCTATATCTGCAGAAGAAACAAAATACAGCTGTCATTTCTGAAACAGAACTGCTAGACAATTATAGAATTATTCTTGCTGGAAATGCTTCCTATAGCCACAAGATGGTACCATTTCATGCAGAAGAACTCATCTGTGTCATTCATTCTCTGTTCATTCATTTTTCAAGCAACAGTAGCAAATGCTCAAACTAAAACTATGATATATTTAAAATGATTTACTCCTGCTATAAATACTATGCATGTCAATCAAGATTAAGACATATTATTCAGCCAAACAAAGCATTATTTTTATCTTACATTTACAACAATGTTTGTACGGCCAATGTTTGCAGAATTCAGCTGACAAGAATCTCAAATGTCAAACTTTTGTGGAACTTGTGGATTCCTTCTCAGGTTTGTTCTCAAATTACTTAAAAAAAAAAAAAAAAAAAATTTGAACTTTTCTCTACAGCCTGCAGTATTTTAGACTCATTCCAGAAGTGAATATCATGCTTTCTCTGACTGTGCCACAAAGCTTCTGTTCACAAACACCTCTAAAGTCAACATGAAATTAAAATGGACAATTTCTATTTGTTTATGGAAATTTAGGGGGCCAACGGCATCTATATTTCTGGGGGGCCAACGGCATTTGACTTTGCATTTGTAGTGAAAAGCAACCGCTTTAAAGTTTGTTTTAGGTTTGATATTCGATGCATATTCGCCTAGGGCTAAAGGGAATGTCTAAAGGGAATGTCTGCAAATTCCACTCACTGTCCACAAATAAAAACGTTCAATAATTTATTGCAATTAATTTTCCAAAGGTTGTAGTCAGGGCTGTAGGCATGGTTTTAAAATCACAGAGGTACCAAATATGAGCTAGTTCGGTTTAGGTGTTCCCCCTGAGAAAATCTGCATATGTGCATTTTAAGACTTCTGACCCTATCAGTGGTCAATAGATTATTTGTCAATACCTTTGTCAATTCATTCACAATATGTACACATTCATTATTAATTTTAAACCCAATATGATAAAAAATGCTTAGTTGAGATTTCTTGTCCCCTCACATTGACAGTTACTAAAATTACATAAATGTTATGTAAATTATACAGACCTATTTTCAATTCAAAATGGAAAAATGAGTCAAAAGTTTATTATTTTTGTCAGTCGTTAACATTTCTATCCTAAAACAGCTGTCAATTATGAAATGTTTAGGTTAGCTACTTATATCATATCTCACACTTTATGACCTTATATACTATGTTAGGCAAATAATTCACAACTTTTATTATATACACCTCGGAAAAACACTGAGGTCCGGTCCTCAGTGACCTCATAGCTGGCTACAGCCATGGTTGTAGTACATTCCTAGTGACCAGACAGGCTTACTACATGTGAGATTTTGCATTATTCACCTGTAGAAAGTCACCAAAAACCCTTTTATAAAAAAATAATTGTTTACTGTAAACACATGAAGAGAGGTATTGGCACAATGTCACCTGTAGTAAGTCAGTCTGGTCAATAGGAAAGTACTACAACCATTGGAACATAAAAAAAAAAAAATATTTATAGTAATTTTTCTGAAAATAACTGTACTGTACACACACTCAAACCAAAATTTATTCACACACCCTGAACATTTCATTCATTATAACAGTTTATTCACTATAGTTAAAAAAATGGTAATAACATATGACAATATCTCAGAGTTAAACTGTGTCAGAAAAAAAATTAATCTTAATTATGTCAGATAACACTTAAGCAAAACATGGTCAGGTTAAAGTGTCTAAATAATTTTTGGTCCCAAATTTTTATCAGTTTTACTGGTAGTCCATTTTTGGGTATAAAATATCACAGTTTACTTTATTTTGCTATCCTCACTTAAAAAATATCTGAATAATTTTTGGTTTGACTGTACATAAAGGGAGCTATTGTCAAAACATCACCTGTAGTAAGTCAGTCCTACCTTCTACAAGCTTTGGAATTTGAACATGTCTGTTTTTAAATGTTAAATGTCATTTTGATTAATACAAATTATATGTTTTAACCACATTCGGTGGAATTGGCATTTAGCAGACGTTCCCTTAGGCACTATGCGCCGGCAGAAAGCATTCTCGTGTATATATATATGCAGCTATAACGCACATAGGTGATGTGATTTTGGACGCAGTCATTTTCTCTTCTCTGATGATGTGTTTACTGGCACTAGGGCATGACAACCTGTCACTCACATGAAATCCACCAACAGCAAACCACAACCATCCAATCAATTTCCCATGGACTAAATGAAGTCCCGCCCTACATTTGTTCTTGCTTGAGAAGCCATTTCACTTGGATATACAGGAAAGAAAAGACGTTTGCGCCTTAAGTCTGAAAGTGACGTAACGTTAATTAGTAGTAGTTAGTAGCTTTTATTAATTTTATACTCCCAGTTAGTTATATGGACTAAAACTCACCTATGCATCTCATGCCTGAAGATCTGAAACCAGGAGCACATTTCTTACAGCGGGCAGCTCCTCCTCCCATACAGCCAATACAGGCCTTATCACATTCTGGAGAAATAATAAAGCAATATTTCATACTACAAATCAGAAAAGGAAAACAGTGTTATCAACACTGAGTAAACTGTGTCACATGTGTGTTTATGATAAAATACCTCTAATGGGGAAATCCCACTGACCTTTGCAGTCATAAGAGCCATGAGTGTTCAAGCAGTACGTGTTGTCGGGACAGCGATCCAAATCAGTACCACATTCATCAATATCTGTCAACGTAAAAGAAGTGAACCTCAGAATGAAATTGAGCATGAGGTGAATGAAGTATATACTCTGTTGATCATCTTACCCACACACAAGTTGTCATGCAGGATGAATCCGGTGTGGCACTGTAGGCATTGATCTTTCTCTGGCCCTCCACAAGCTTTACAGTGCTCCGAGCAGTTCTGACCCAAAATGAGATGAAAAAGGGCCACGCAGAGCACAGCAGACAGGAAGAACATCCGTGAGGGTGACATCACTCTCCACGCATTAGTGCAACCCTCCGGTTGAGTGCTTCGAAACCCCACTATGCACAAAGTCTAACTGGTACGAAAAAATTAAAACTCCTTGTGACATCTGATTTTAAAAATAGGAATTTGTTTGAGGACAAAAGTTAATTTAATTTACAAATACCAAGAGGAACTTTTAACAATTTTAAGGTGTGATCTTTTATCTGAAGCAACTAAATTATTATGTATGTTATATTATTTAAAAGTCATAGGCCTTGTTTCACGGAGAGGGCTTAGATTAAGCCAGGATTAGGCCTTAGTTTAATTAGGACATTCCCCTGTGGAGAAAGAGTTTTTTTTTATTATGTTGTTTATATGTCTATGATGTTTTTAATATGCTTTAAGACAAACCATGTGCAAATTCAAATTTTCTCTTTAAAAATGCAGTAAACCAAAGACAGTCTCAAACCCGTGGTTTGAAATCGCTGGTGTTTCTGACATCACAAACTACCTTGTAACCAATCACGTCAACGTGCCGGCGGGCTTTAGCATATCGTTAACTGACCGTACAAGGAAGTCTCGAAAGAAGGTTATCCCGGTATATTTTTCTGTTGATATGAAAAATCGGGTAGATTTAGCAATATGGCGGGTGTATGATCCGTATTATGATGTTTTGATGAACTACATGCCTTTCTCCACTGACATTCTGAGTTGTTCAAAGCGTTATTAAGGATACTGATTGTTAGATGGCAGCTGTCTGACTCATGAATGTGAACATGGTTTGTGTAACATTAGCAAGACATTATTAGCTGTTTGATAATGCAGTCAAGCTAATCTTATTAATTACTGTTATGTGTCCGACGTTGTAAAAAGCCATACCATTGTGCAGCGTTTACCTCAGTAAGCTGACCGAGTGGATCTCGTCTGAGCTCGTGCAAGTGAGTGGAGGCGGGGCTAATTATCATATTCATAGATCTGTGTATATTAAATGAGGCAAGGGTGTAGTTACATTCAAGCTATTTTAAGGCATTAAGATTTTTTTTTTTTTCACAGGAAATATGTAATTACAGGGGGACTTTAAAGGGTAAGTTCACCCAAAAATGAAATTTCTGTCATTAAGTACTCACCATCGAGAATACAATGAGAATACTTTTTGTGCGCAAAAACAAAACAAAAAGTGACGTTATTCAACAATTTCTTCTCAACATAACATTAAGGTTGAACCACTGTAGTCACGTTGACTATTTTAACAATGTCTTGAATGATGGTAATTACGTTGCTTTCTATGGGGATAAAAAAAACTATTGTGTTTAATCAAAAATATCCTAATGTGTGTTCTGAAGATGAACGAAGGTCTTACGGGTTTGGAACGAAATGAGGGTGAGTACTTAATGACAGAAATTTCATTTTTGGGTGAACTAACCCTTTAAATAGCTTTTAGAAATGTGCCTTAGAAGAAAAAAAAACATTACTGGTGTGCATCTTGAGACAAAACAATGGTACTATGACATTTTAAACATGCATTTTAGTCTGGGACTAGACCTAAGCCTTGTCTGAAGAATTAAATAATGTTAAATAAATCAGGTTACTGCTTTTATCAATTATGATTTTAGACTTTAGCTGTTATTTCAGATAATTGTTCAAAGTTTTCTTTAAATTCTCTCAAGGATTACATTTATTAAAATTAAATTAAATTAGTGGAAATGTTCTAATTTCACATTTCTTTTACTGTACATTGAACATTCTTGTTTACACTGAGTTAGTTTAACTCTATTCAGTTTATTTTATTAGTATTTGTCAAAACACAAGTATAAATTTCCATTTATATTGGTGCTTGACTTGTATTTTAGACACAGATTCTACTTGGAGTGTGAGTATAAAGTTATACTTTTTTATTATTATTGCGATATTTGTTTAGATTCGTAAAAATCGTAAACAGGAAAATTACATATATTGCAATGCGTCAAAACTAAACCAATAGGCAAAACGCCAAATTTTAGATAAGTTCATTATGGAATTCGTATTTTAAATACTCACAAACATGCGAGACTCGAGAGTGATGGTTAGGCTGTCCGTAAAACCAGTTTTATTTCCAGTTTTTGCTTTTCAGGTTTAGGACGCAACAGATCTCTCTGTGTGCCGTTTGACGGTTAATTAAAAACGCTACTATGGCGAAGCCGAGCTTCATGAAAATGGTAAAAGCTTGGCTCATGAAAATAAATGAGGTATTGTCCTTCATGGTGATGGGTTGGCTCGTGAATATTAAGAGAGTCTTCATCATAGTGGTCTCTGAATTGCTAAACTAACAACCGCTTCCTATGAGAATCACAAATGGTTTGCCCAGCGCGGAGAAAAACAACACATAACACATGACTAAGCCGGATAAATGCTGCTTCAGGGTCATTCCGGTTTTTTTTTTTTTTTACTTACAACACCGAGAAAGACTGGTTTTTAAAATACACAATAAGGAGTTAAAGTGGAAGAATTATTGTTTATATCCATTATACCTGACTTTCGGGTCACCACGTCTTTTTCTCTGTTTTTAAACTTCTCTTCAGGCATGGACGCCAAAACCAGCGCAGCAGCTGAGGACGTCGCGCGCGCCACACACTGCGCTTATCAAATAACAGCGTGTATTTTTAGCAGCGGGTCTGGTGTACGATATTTTTATGCTGTCCCCCCTCCTTATCTTCTTATTATAGACTCTAATTGTCACTTCGAGCCTGATGTTTTGCTAGTCTTATCAAAGTTAGTGTTCGACTGTGGTTGGCCAGCAAACAGACCAGGCTGAGACCAGATAAGACTAGATAGTTTTTCATTTATTCTGTTCCACTCATGTCAGCCCATGACAGAACACTAAAAGTGCCAATAAACTGAATATTTGAGTACAACCAGAGCATTTCAAATGCATGATATTACAAACGTTCAATTAAAAAAAAAAAAAAAAAAGTCATGTTTACATATTAGCCAAAAGCCAGTGAATTAGGCCTATTTACAAACGCCAAGTTAGAGTGGAGATAAAAAGGATAAATTAGATGTAATATCTTTCCAAATATGAAAATATACGAGTATATACATATATATTTCTGTATGTACAGTATGAATATGTAGGCCTACAGTGATCTCTTGGAGTTTGCAGTGTACAGTTGCAAGAAAAAGTATTTGAACCACTTGCAGAATCTGTGTTTAAATGTGCAAAATTCTAACAAAATAAGTGAGATCATACAAAATGCATGTTATTTTTTATTTAGTAATGTCCTGAGTAAGATATTTTACATAAAATATGTTAAAATAGGATCCATAAGAGAAAAGAAAATAGCTGAATTTATTAAAATGACCCAGTTCAAACGTTTGTGAACCACTGATTCTTAATACTGTGTGGTTACCTGGATGATCTACGACTGTTTTTTGGTTGTGTGACGGTTGTTCATGAGTCCCTTGTTTATTCTGAGCAGTTAAACTTTCACCCCCCATCTATTAATGCATCATGTTTTTTTCTGGAGCATCAGTGAATGTTTGAACCTTTTTTAAAAGTTGTGTTTGAGTCCCTCAGTTGTCCTCAGTGTGAAAAGATGGATCTCAGAATCATTCAGTCACTGCTGTAAAGGGTTCAAATATGCAAAAAATGGTGGAAAACTGAAGAATCTGCAGGACCTGGAGATTTTTTCTGAAGAACAGAGCTCAGTTTAACTGCTCAGGACAAACAAGAGACTCATGAACAACCTTCACACAACAAACAAACAGTCGTAGATCATCCAGGTAACCACACAGTATTAAGAATCAATGGTTCACATACTTATGAATGGGGTTCTTTTAATAAATTCAGCTATTTTTTTTTGTCTTGTGGATTATATGTAAATATCTTTTATGTAAAATATCTTACTCAGGACAGTACTAAATAAAAAATAACATGCATTTTGTATTATCTCCCTCATTTTGTTAAAATTATTACCATTTTCACAGATTCTGCAAGTGGTTCACATGCAACTGTATTTATCAATTTAATTTCTTCATTTACTTCATGTAGTCCTGCATTTACTTTTCTGTACTTTGAAATTTCCTCATTTGTACTTGGGCATGCAGACTTCCTTCTTTAGCAATCCCCTGAGGTTATAGCAAGGTATTGCAAATATAATATCTATACCATATCATATTTACATAGTACTCCAAGGTACTTCATGATGTGGTTGCACTCCTATGGCACTTGTCTAAAAATCTTTAGTATTTCCATATATGCACAGAAAAACATGGCAATGCATGTTTTAATGGACGTGGTACCATCTGTTACTTGTCAGTCCATAGTCCATAGTAACAGATTGTGTATTTTAAACAATGTTCTGCTGTGATGAGAGAGTAAATAACATGTCAGTACTGTTCATTTTCAAGAAAAACTCTTTCCTCTGTGTCTTCCGTGTCTAGGCTGAGTGAATCACTTTGAGTGAGCATAGTTTCAGTCCTCACCCTTGTCTTAATAGAAATGTCCTGCACTCCTTTGGCCAGCTTCCTCCGTGCCCTTTTTATCCACCACATCTTCTTCAACTTCCCACACACATTATTTGGGCTCTCCAAACACAGCTCCATAAGTAATCCCTGAGACTGCGAGGGCAGTTTATAGAGCGGCAGGCCCCTGAGCATCATTGGCAGCTCCTCTTTAATGAGAAGTTCATGACAGTCTAACTGCACGAGGATGAACCGATGAGCAGCACCGCCCTTCTGGCGGTCGGCGAAAATGCAGGTCAGGGCCGAAGCCAGCGTATCTGATGAGTATGAGGCAGGATCGCTTTGTCTTTTCACTGCAATGTTCCAGTAGCACTCGGCTCTCTGTAGTGTTGATGGAGAAAGCAAAAGAAGGGCTTTGCCTCCATGTTTCTGGATGTGATCGAGCTTGGAGTGGAGCCACGCTGCCGGGCCAAGAGAACCGAGTTCTGTTTGGTTCCACAGATCGAGAAATACTCTGTAACCCAGCTCAGAAAGCAACAGACCCAGCTTACACACCAACTGTGGGTCGGTGGCTGAGGAATGGAGCAACAACACCTGTCCCTTCATATCTAGAGAGAGAAATGAAGAGGTAAGTAAATTATATTTTTGGAGAACTTTCCCTATGCTAAAAGGCGCAGAACCTGATTTCGCCAAGTACAGTATGTTCCTGGATCAACATCTTTGTTGATACTGGAACAACATTCTATTCAACCAATCAGATTTGAAGGACAAGTTTACAGTTTATGTCCAGTTTAAGCCTAAAACCAGGGTTTGGTGCTTCTACATCTGTGTTATTCATCTATCATTTTCCTCTGATTTTAGGGATAACTTATGGATAGGGTTAGGTTTAGGGGTAGGTTTAATTAAAAAAGTGATTATGATTTAATTTTTTTTTAACTTTAGTTAGTGTGTAGTGCTGTTTGAGCATAAACAACATCTGTATAACCCTCAAAGTTCAATGCAGAGGGAGATATTTTCTTTTACAGAAATCGTTTTTAAGGACTACAACAAATGGCTGTTAGGGACTACAACAAGCTTCTTCCTGGGTTGGTGACATCACTAACCCTAGAATTTACATAAACCCTGCCCCCGAGAACACGCAACAAAGGGAGTGTGGCCATGTTGGGCTGCTTTAGAGAAGAGGAAGAGTTGTTGTAGTAGAGTGTTGTTGCCAGGGTCAATTCAACACTGGATTTGCACAAAAAGCTGTTAAAGCTCCGTCCTCTTCTGGAAAGGGGGCCGGGAGCAGCAGCTCATTTGCATTTAAAGGGACACACACAAAAATGGCGTGTTTTTGCTCACATCCAAATAGGGGCAAATTTGACAAGCTATAATAAATGATCTGTGAGGTATTTTGAGCTGAAACTTCACAGACACATTCTGAGCACACCAGAGACTTATATTACATCTTGGGAAAAGGGGCATTATAGGTCCCCTTTAAGACTACATTTTAAAACTTTTAAAAACAGGAATGTTGTTCCAGGATCAGCAAAATATATCGACTTAGGAACGCGTCTAACTCGGCAAAATCAGGACATGCACTAAAAGGCTTTTTACAGACATAGACATATATATGAATAAACACCTTGTGTACCTTGAGAATGACATCTGTCCCATTTGCTATGAGACCCTGTGAGAGGGACATACAAGAATTTAAAATCTCATCAGACAAAAATATGTTTGGAAGCATTGAAAGAAACTAAAAAGCCAAGATGGATGAAAGAACAGAAAATGAGACATGAAGGAGGAGGAGAAAAGACAGACAAAGAGCATGTTTAGATGGAATAAATGCATTCTACACAGATCAGCACGAAAATATGTGCCACTGACAGAAACACATGAATGGAGCCATTGAGAGCAGAGAGACAAATGCAAAACGGACACACAGTCTGTCTGCTCAACATCTCAAAAATCTCAAATTCTCAAGTCTTAAATCTTCTGGGCTTGGTAATATAAAGTGTCTGATCAGTTATATTTTGACAGTATAGCAGTTATCAATCTCTAGCATGAAAAATACTGAATTTACTTTGTAATCGTTGACACTATGATATATAACAAAGTAGGTCTAACTGAGTTTATATATTGGCTATTTGATTTTTTTAATAGCCAATGGTAATATCTAGAAAGCAGGGTGGCAAGTGGTCAAACTAATGTCGATCTATTAATATAAAAAAAGAATATTCAATATATATACACATATACACCATTTTTTCAGGATTTTTTAAAATATATTTTATTTGAAATATACATTTTTTGTAGCCATGCACAAGTCTTTACTGACATTTAATCAAATTAATGTGTCCTCGCTGAATAAAAGTATTAATTAATATATATATATATATATATATATATATATATATATATATAAAAACGGAGAGATGCTGTAGATTGTAAAGACTTACATTTCAGTTTGTTCACCAGAAGAAGTACTCCACAAATAGTCAGACAAACAAGGATCAGCAGTAGAAGAACAAGAAGGCTCCAATACTGTCGTTCCACTAAAACAACAATACATCATGAAACAACTGATAGCATCTGTCATACGTACATTTAATACAGCAAATGTTGGTTTTAGTACATGGAACACACAAGCATCACTATGATCAAATTACAATGAATGGCAGCTTTAAACAGGATAAATATGAGATGTTTTTTCTTGTCATGAACTTACAGGGATGTTGACAGTACAGCACAATCTTTCCATCCACTTTAAGCTGCAATCAAACAGACAAACATTGAATAATGTTTATCATGTTCAAGGTCTGTTTGCACTGAAATTACTTTAAGGAAATCAAAAAGGAAGATGGTATCAGACCTTCACACATAGCTGCTGGTGATCCCGAGACGTGATATTCACAAATTTCCCAGATGCCTGCAGAGCAAATATCATTATAGCAAACCACTTTTAAATCAGCTGGAAAAACAATTATTGGCTTGACCTCAGTTCGAGTAGATGCAATATTTAATTTCACATGAATTAAAGTGAAACCAAACAAGATAAAAGTATGGTCTATTTAACATATTAAATTGTTGTGTACCTGGAAGTCAATTATTCTGCTTCAAAAGTCCAAAAGTCTGAGATCACTAGTAAAAATCACTAGTAAAGATCACTAGTAAAATGTATATTTAACATTCTTTTTAAATTTAGATAATACAAAATTGTTAAAATTGTAAATTATTAACTATTACTAAAAAATTTATTTAAAAAATTAACATGAATTTCATGTATGTCGCTCTTTTGCTTTAATGTGTAATCTTTAATGTTGCATTGAATATTTATTTTTTATTTTACATCATAATGTTTCTTTGTTGTACTTTTTTCCTTTTTCTTTTTTTCCCCCCCAAAAATCCATTTATTTCCAGATTAAAATGAAAAAAATATGTTCTCAGACATTTTAAATCCCACTGTTGGATTTTTCAACAAATTTCCAAAAGAGTGCAACAGTGCCTGCTCCCTTTTTCAATGGCATTGGTTCCGGAAATATTTTTCCATAAGCATTTAAAAAAATCTTTGTTAAAGCATTATAAGCCGTAAATGAAGCCAATTAGCTATAAATTGATTCCCAACACCTTGATTTGAAGCAAAATAGTATTTGAAAACTGGACAAAAATACAAAAGGTATAAGACTGTGTATTTAACGGCTTTAGTGAGGGAAAGAAATACAATCCTATTGTGGCAAGCAGGGCGGGGCCGAAAGCCGTGGGAACAGAGCGAGGCCGGTAAATGAGTGTTAATGAGCATCATCTGCACGCCACACTGGCCTCGAGTCCCACAGAGGAGCTCTGGAAGGATAAAAAGAAAAAGTAACGACACTGAAGGACGAGAGAGGACCAGGACTGGACTTTCTGTAGTTTAGTTTATGTGGTAGTCATCCATGAGGAGCTGCTTCTTTACTTTTGATTAGTTATTTGGTCATTTGTTTATTTTGTGGTTAAAGTTTTACGTTTGAACATTCACCATTTTCCGTCTCCTTCTTTCCTTATCAACAAACTTTGTTGTTACACCATGAAGCAGAGTGAACTGCACAATCGAATTAAAAATGCTCTTTTAAAATGATTATATGTAAATAAGTTTATTGTAAAATATGCATATATATACAAATATTTAAGTATTTTGAGAGCGTAGGACGATCAACTCGATTACATAATTTGCGGTGCTTCATGGGAGTACGTGGAGCTAAAGAGGTATTTTGCGTGTTTAGCTTTTTTCGACTCTCTGATTGGTGGCATTTTCTGTCCAGCATCATGGGTAATGTAGTTTTTCACCACAAATTTTAAAACTAAGCTGAAATAATTTAGACTCACAGTTTTAGCACAAGCAAATATCATCGATTAATAACCTTGTAGCTCCCAGCAGGGCTGTCTTTAAAGGTTTGTAAGTTATTGTTAAAAATCAACTTCCCTATGGAGAAAATAAATTGATTTTTTTTTTACTTCTGGAAAATTACTAGACAAGAACACTTGATTTGTGATTAATTGAACGGACAGTATTTCTACTCCCTCAAGCTTTATTCCACTCATGTCAAATTAAATATGGTGTCTACTCAAAGGTCTATACAGGACAGAAAACAAAGCTTTAAATATTCCCATATATTTACCCATAGCATTGTGCTGTTTTCTTCCCAATCATTCCAATGCTGTCTGAATCCTTTAATTTCTCTGCATTGTCCATCTGCCTCAAGCTGACACGGCCACAATTCAGCACTTATCCTGCAGGGTACCGTTAAATTCCAGCTCATCGCCGGCTGATCATTATTTGTCTTGATATGGGCCACAGACACTGACATGTTTCTCAGGATATTGGCATTAAATTCTGCAGAAGAAAAACATTGTAATAAGACAAAATAAAAGAACCAGGGTTCCCAGTGTTTTGAGAAACCTGGATATACAGTATGTGTCACGGTGCAGGTAAGAAGACGAAGGCTGAAAATAGTGATGTGACAATTGAACCGAGGCTTCGGAGCTTGTGCCGAGCATAAATGGGCGTGCCATATGAAGCCTCGATCCGAGGCTTGTGTTGGCAACGTAGAAATCATGTGACAAATGACAAACGAAGCCTCACTTTCTGTCCAATCACATGCATGATTCACTTTGTGTGTCAGAAAGTTCGAACCCACAGATCTTACTTTACTAGTAGGTTTTCATTCAGACTTATTCAATTACATTTTTAAATACCCAGTCATACAAGTAATATGAAGAATACCAATTAATTGAGGAAAATAAAATATTTGCCATATGCAGTTTATATTATGTGTACATCTATTCTTCTGTTACATCATATTGATATTCATACTGGCATTAAATGGCAGTAAATTAATTTATCAGGGAGATAAATTCAACACACATGCGCACACTATTAGGCACGTCACATGAAACTGTGTGGCTGCTTCGTCCGAAGAAGCTTCTTTCACAGGGTTTTGGCTGCTTGATTTTTTACTAAACACCAGATGGCTCTGTTTTCAACACACTCACAAAGCTTTGAATCTTTTCCCGAAACAATGAGGGGAGAGCCTCAGTGCTTCATGAGGGCATTTACAACAAAGTTTACTGGTAAATTCCCAAAGACAGGCAGACAAGCAGACAAGCAGTGCAAACACAACTTAACACGATGGAGATCAGACAGAGAATAAAAGCAAGGATACAACTTAAATAGGAACACAAACAAGGTAATTAATGACACACAGCTGAAACAAATGAACTCATAATGACAGAAACCATGTCGACCAAGGAGTGGCAGGAAAATGAACAAAGGAACACAAACTAGAAGTCCATGAAAACTAAACAAACTGAACATAACTGTATGAGGTCTAAATTTAAAACTGTGATTTCTAGACCTGGAAAAGTCATGTATTTTGATGAATTTTTATTTTATTTATTTATGTTATTACATTTTATCAGGTAGAAAAAAAAAACATATTAGAAAATATATTGTTACAAGTATATTTTACTAAATGTAAATGAGTTTTAAAAATGTATTTCATTAATCCTTATTCTTAAGGATTAAGAATAGAAATATATATATATATATATATATATATATATATATATATATATAATATTATATTATTCTAAGTATATTTTAAAAATATAAATATATTTTTAAATATATATTTGTATTAATCATTGTCCTTAATCCTTATCCAATAAAGCACAAACAACTGGAAAAGTCATGGGGCCATTTGAAGAATATTGTTATGGTTTTACCTGTTTTATTGTTTTCAAAGGGACAGTATTCTGAGCGAGGTGAATCTTCTGTCCAAGCCTAAAGTGTATGAACAGACAAAGGGCATGTTAACAGAATGTACAAATGGGTTTAGCTAGTGTTGTAGTACTCAAGATCAGTCTTTCTGAAGGTCTTGGTCTTGTTTCGGTCTCAACCATATTTGTACTTGTTTCGGTCTCAGACTAAAGAGCTCTGGATTTTTTGTCAAGACCACAACTGCAGATATATCACTAAGTTGCTGGTGCATTTTCTGATTTATTTTTTAAAGTCCCTCTGTAGTCAATAATTGTATCCCTTGAAACTCATCTTTTATCACCATAATGACATATTTAAATGTTTTTTTTTCCTTGAAAAAAAATCTTCATGCCTTAAAATAGCTTGAATGTAATTCTACACCCTTGCCTCATTTAGTATACGCGGTTCTATGAATATGCAAATTAGCCCCGCCTCCACTCACACCAGGGCTGCGTTCAGCCCTGACCAAACGTTGAAAAACGTTTTTTAAACGGAAACGGTGGTGCGTTAAACACCCTGTTCTGATGACGCAAGAGTTGCAACTATGGCAGCTGAGAAGGCCATTCTTTGTGTTCTTTTTGAAGAATTTTTGGAGCCTGATGAAATCGGTATACATACCTGTTCAATACTGCAAAATACGCTCAATGTTACAGTCACTGCCCTTGCCGTCCAGAATAAAAGAGAACATCCCAATCGAGTGAAGGGATTTGTGGGAACTGTGGTTCCTAATTATTGTGATCCAACATTTGCCTTTATGTTTATGAAAGTTTATAAAAGTATCACTCCACAATACAATAGCAAAATATAGTATTTTTATGTTACATTAATCAGTGTCTAGCACACCTTCCTAAGGAAAGGATATGGACCAGAAGGCATTGCACTTACTAAATGATATTTAGACAGACTTAAAGAAGTTCCAGGTGTATACTTGTGCTCTTATTATTTAAGTTATTTTTCCATTAATGTAAATAAACATGTGCAAACAATATACTTGCTCTTGTGAATTTATTTTAATGTTAATTACATTTACGAGCTGTCTCTTTAATACCGTGTGGTTTATATACATGTTGCCGCTGATTGGGCTGACATTTTTGACACACCCACCAAACAAGAAAAAACTTATCTCAAAACCATTGCACACCGTTTCCAGGAAACATGTCGTTCACCCTGGAAACCGTAGCAAAACGTTGCACACCAGTTTGAGTTTGACTTGAGCTTGAACGTGACTGGTTACAAGGTAGTTTGTGATGTCGGAAACACCAGTGATTTCAAACCACGTTTTTGAGACTGTCTTTGGTTCACTGCAGAAAATAGTCAGTAATGGTGTTGACTAATGAATTTGCACATAGTTTGTTCTCAAAGCATATAAAAAATGGCATATAGACATATAAACAACATAAAAACTTGATTTTCACCACAGGGGGACTTTAACAATCTAATGTGATTGGATGTAAAACTTCCTACTATTTTCCTATTTTTTTTTTTTTTTTTGTTACTGTTGTTCATCTTTTAGATGAATTTAAAGAGTGCTGGTCTGGTCTTAGTCTTGACTCGGTCTCACCCTGCCTTGGTCTTTTCTTGGTCTCAACACACATTGGTCTTGGTCCTGACTTGGTCTCGGATTAGGCAATCTTGGGTACAACACTAGTTTTAGCAAGTATCATTTTGAGTGTGTGCATGTTTGACAAGTACCTGGAAACACATGCAGTCTGTGATTGACTCCAGTGGAATGCTGTTATTTGCCAATGGCTGAGAGACGAAAAGGTATGATAAGTAACCAAAACTAGGCAGCTGATGAAAAGAACAAACTGGTTTGCATAGTAATCACAATGAGCCTTCAGGCAGTGTCGTATTCGCACAGAAGTAATGCGAAGGTTTACTGACCCAGCATCTTCCTTCTCTTCCACGTTTCATACACAGAGATGGGGGTTTAGAAGATCCTTTATCCTCATTGGCTACCAGAATCTTAACCACACCCTCCAGTCTCTTAATGGAGATTCTCGGACCTAAAAATGATCAGCCAAACATGGAAATTTGTATGAAGTGAAATTTGCACATACACTATTTGGGTGCTTTAGACAAATGTTAGGTACTGCAAATAACCATTGTAGAACTATTTTACTATTCATACCTTTACACTGCTTTATATCTCTGAGGTGTGGTAAAGAACACACTGCCAAGAGAGAGAGAGAGAGAAAAAAAAAACATATTAATAGTCACCCTTTTGTGAATGTGAATATTATGTTTTTTAAAAATGAAATTTTGAACAAAACATGCTAACATGTTACTGATTGGTCAATGAAAACATCACTGATGTTTGCATGTGCCTTTCAGATCTTATGACAAACAGTCATTGCTTTTCATACACTTAATATAATATAATACATTTGCATTTGCATGCATGTAAACATAATAAAAAAATATAATATTTTTTTTATTCTTTAGATGCCGGGCAACAACACAAATGTTGGTGTAAATAGTTTAAATAACACGGCAAAATTCAAAAATTCAAGTAATATTGTGAAATGTTTTATTTTAATATTTTATTGTAATAGTAAAAAATATTTTCATTTTCTTCTTTTGTCAAATCAACATAATATTTTGAATTTCTGTTGATTAACTCAAAAAATTTTAATTTCATTGAACTCAAAATTTTAAGGCAACCAGGTAAGTTACTTTTTTAAGTTAAACCAACCTGGGGGAAAAACAAATTATTATTTCAAACTTTTGACTGGTAGTTTGTATATGAGTATATCGAGTAAGTAAGAACAATTCGCACCTTGTTTTAATGTAGGGATGTCAACTACAGATAACTGAGAGGACTGAGAGGATCTAACGGTGATCACCATTTTTCTGCCAAAGTCAGCATCTTCATACTCCACCAGAATCAGCTGCATGACAGAAAAATCAACACTGAGATTAAAATCAAGTCCCCAAGTCTATGCATACTGTACTTACAAAGATTTTCTGTACCAATGCTTGAATCAGGATTTTCTGGAAATTCTGCATTTGTTCACTATTTACTTTCACTGTTTTTTTGTACAATACACCTGACAATGCAAACTTGCTAGGCCTGCTAGAAATATTTATTTAAATACAAAATAAAGTATTAATTTTAAAGTTTCAAATATTAAAATGTCATTACTAGTACAAATAAATAATTTGGTCAAGTTGCTCATACTATTTATTTACTTCGAATTTTCAATACTTTTAAAGACTGTGAGAAATGTACCATGCACAACCAATCCAGCCTCACAGATCAGCCCACAGAGGACTTCAGTGAAACGTCTGAAAATTAAATAGACACAGTGGAGACACTCACATTGAGAGGTTCGTGACTTGTAGCAGAAGTCATTGTGAAGTCTAATCTCCTGCAGCGCTCTTGCTGCCTTACTTCAGATATGTAGCATATTGTAATAGCAACTACGTGAAGAGAAGACAAACAGGCGAGCTTTATTAATACACTACACAGCAAACAATGGTGAATCCACTGCTGACTCTCAACAAAAGCATAGACGATGTGAGAAAATTTTAAGTTAGCTTAAGTAGCACTGATAAACAAATAAAGGATTAAGAAATATAGTGTCAAAAATACCGACTTTGATACCAAGTCAGTACCAGGGTTGCCAGGTTTTCACAACAAAACCTGCCCAATTGCTACTCAAAACTAGCCCAATTGCGTTTGAAGGGGGGGGGTCCCCCAGTAAAAATCGTGTTCCGGGGGGTAAAAATCTGCTTTTCGGCAGGGTCCCCCCTAGTAAAATTCGCATTCCAGGAGCTAATTTGGGATTGCTTCAACCCGCGGACATGAAAAACTTAAAGTAGCCCAATTTCGCGGGAAAATGGTCAACTTGGCAACACTGGTCAGTATTGAAATTTAAAAAATTTGACACTTTGAGCGCTGCTGAGCGGATTCGTAAACACCTCTGATTGGCCACTGTGTTCACATACTCAATATATATGTTTGTGATTGGCTACAATGATCAACGCACGGAGTTTGAAAGCATTTTGAAAGCGGGAGCATTTGAAAGCATGTGTATCTGTGTAAGCGCTCAGTGAAGAGTGTCGTTGATGTCTTTACAACATGTTTTTGAAGCGTTGTAGCCAATCACAGACATATGTGATGAGCACATGAAGACAATGGCCAAACAGAGGTGTTCACGAATCCGCTCAACAGCACTCAAAGCGTCCCATTTTTTAAATTTCAGTAGCCTACTGACTTTTGACAACACTACTAAGATATATTTTGAGGTTCACTTGGCCTACCTTGATGTAGGTCTTCACAGAGAGAGTGTTCCTTCTGTTAAGTAAAGATGAAATTGAATCATTATGGTGCTGACACATCATTTTTTCAAAATAAAAAAAGTTAATTTTGTTATGAATGAACAAAACACTTACCCTTCGATCTTCTGATGTGTTGTTTGTCATTGAAACACACCTTAAATCCCGTTCTCCTGAAATTAGAAAAGTTAATGATTATGTAAACCATATTTTTGTGTACTACATTGGACCAACAACTGTAATGTGCTGCGACTTTACCACTGTTCTCATCTACATATTCTGATCCCTCAATATCACTATCCTCCTCTTCCTCTGGATCTGGAATCATACTCAAAAGGATGTTGCTCCACAAGCACGGTTGACAATCCTTCCCGTGACAGCACAATTTCGGCGTCACTTCCAGATGACACACATACGTACGACCACAGTCCACACCATGCGCTGCAATAGGTTCTGTATGTCTCAAACTGCAGTTTGAAAGAGACTAAAGACAAAAACGTATAGGTTATAATCAGACCAAAATCTTGCTTGCCTGTATCTTCTAATAATTTTTGTATTACCATTTGAATCAGTGCTGTTTGACATGCATCATTGGCTCAAATTTTCAATACATTGATTAAATCAATTTAAAAACAATATGACTTTTAATAATTTTTTTTAAAATTAAATATTCTTTTGATAATTGTATGGGAAAATTGCATATCCATAAATATGTGCCTTAAAGAAAATTATTATCTGTATTTCAAAAAGAATTCTGGAATTATTATCAATCTCTAAAACATGTTAAAAAAAAAAAAACTTCGTTATGTAAATTAAATTAAATAAACTGACATAATAAATCAATTTTTCTTCTTGTTTTCTTTTTTAAACAAATTGGTTGTATGTGCTGAGAATTTTCTGGAAATTCAGTTTACTTTTACAGTGTAAAAAAATGATATAATATAGGCTAATATAATATAATATAATGTTTTGTGAACGGCACACCATAAAGTAGATATTTTATATTTAAAATATTTGATATTTTAACGACTATACAAATGAACAAGCAATAAAAACAAACTGTAAATGAATAATCAACCTGAGGACAGATGACGTTGTTCTCTGGATTGTGTTCGACTCGCTCCAGTGAACACACACAGGCGCTGGCCAATAGGAGCAGTTGAAATCTCCACCAAGTCAAATCCATTGCGCAACAGTTTCGCTCTCTAACAGACGATTAACTGAAACTGGTTAAGAACAAAATCCCATGGATTAAATCTTTCGGAATGTCGTCTCTATGAGGCTTTAAGGAATCCAAGAGGACCATAGTTCTGATCGGTTCGGTTCACAGTCCGAATCATCCGTCCAGTAGTCCAGTCAAGCCGAGTAGGGAGCGCGAGAGCGCGCAGTTACGCAGCATGCTGTTCCGGTTATCTGAAAGACGACAGAAAACCATCAGTGACATATTATTTTTTTCAGAAGTCTTCAGCTTCTGTAATATCTGATTTGAACTTCTAGGGACAGTTGCAGTTTATGCAACCGGCCACAGGTCCTAGAAGTTCAGTACAACTGCGTTCGCTAAGAAGACACCTGACTTCCAGTACATGCTCAGGTGTGTCTCTGTGAATGACATCACAAGATAACGTGGGTGTTTCATGAATCATGTTTGCTGCTTGAAATATCTGGATTCCCGATACGTTTTAAAAGGCAATGCGTATTGTTCTCCATTAAGTTGTTATAGTTAGTTGTTACATATTTTTTTTATTATCTCCTATTTTTCATTGACCCTCATGTAGTTTTTAATCATATTTATCAAATATTTTTGATTGTTTAAATACTATTAATGCCACTGGTATATAATTATATCGCTGAATTTTAAAATACATGACATTTTTTGGTTATGCTATGTTGATACTAGGCTGATATTGGTTTCTTATGGTAATACAAATGATAATAAAAAGATCAAATATTAAATTTTTATCAGAAAAAATGCAAAAAGTTACTTACTGCCCAGGGGTGTTTTGAGTATAACGCTTCATCATATGACTTCGCTTCCATTGACACACATTCATTAAATGAGAATGTGTGAGTGTACTTTGAGTGTACATGAGACACTCACCCCTCCCAGCTGAGACACACACACACACACACATGCAAATTGTATTACCTTTGTGGAAGAAAACGTCCATAGTAAAAAGATGTTGGTGTACTCATAATTAACAAGACTGATGTACAAGATAAGAAATATGATCTTGGTTGTTTGCAGGTTTGTAAAACTATAACCAGGAAACTGCCAGGTGCAAAGGTCTGTCTGGCACATTCTCTGTAACCAAGCAAATTTGTTTAGCAGCTCATGTATCTTGGCAACTGGTTATAATAACACACCTGGATTTCTCAAATGTATATATTTTTTTCCATTTTTTGTTAATAACTGATGGCAAACACCCAAAAAAGGCTGCAACATAGTGAGTTCATCCAGATGCTTCATTCAGGGATAATAAGGCTCAATGTTTAAAAAGCAACACCACCAAAATACCCATACCTGAAGCTGAATTGCTTTAGGTAGACTGGGGCTAGTTGTCACAGGGGTTATATCTCAAATATGCCTCAATACAAAAGCAAAATTCTATAATAGGCTGTTTAATGGCAAGTTCACATGCCCCACTATTAAATGGAGTCTATCTTATTAGCTGCACAATAATGCTGGAAATGTGCAATAGCTTTTTTTAAATCAAGACTTTAGAGTTTGCACTCATACAGAAATTGAGTATATTCTTCAGCAAAACTTTTTCGTATCATCTGCCTCTGCTTTCTACACATCTAACTGTTTTTATTGAAGTCAGATTATATGATTTAATTTGAATGAATCAACCTGACTGCATTTGGTTACACCTATAAAAGCATAGTTTGTTGGTGGACATTATAATGTATATTCTGTGTGCTGTTTTATAGATAGATGGGTCTTTAAACTGAAAGAAAATCTGAATAAACAAGTTAGTTAGCATTCTTTCTCTACTTTTAGCTCTACCTGGGAAAAAAGGTGGCATTCTCAGACCTGCCCCTGTCACATTCATTAAATGCTTTTGTCTCTTTCAAAGAGGTCATTTCATTATTTTAACGCAACAATGGTTCCTCATAAATAATTTTACACAGTTTATGTGTTCTTGTGTGAAATCATGAAAGATATTTCCTCTTGTGTAAGAAGTAAATATTGGTGAATATTTACAGTATGTTCATTGGGTTATTGTTTTGAGGGGGCATTGTTTTATTTTTAAGCAAAGAAATCAACATTATTCAGCTACCATAACACTGCTACTTAACATTTAGAGCATACAAATGGTAATAGATTGATTACACTGTGAATAACATTTATTTAAAGTCAAACTTTTGTGCAGTCAGGAGGCATTTCACCTTGAGTAGGCCTACAGTACAGTAGTGAAGTCACAAAGCGCCCCCTGCAGGCACTTTTATATGAGCCTGACATTTCAAATAATAGTCAGAAAAATATATATTTTTAAATGGAACAGTTTATTCAACCTATAAGAATATGGAGCTCATACTCAAGGAGGATGAACACCCCAATTATAATAAGAGGCCCAAAATGAGCAAAAATATGTAATTTGGTGCAGATGCTGATATTTATATGGCTCAAAATATAATTTAAAATTCCAATAGTTCGCAATGTAAATCATTGAGACCATTATAACAGCAGAATACTTACATAAAATACATATTGTCACTTTATATCTCAGAATAATATGCCTTATGTCTCACCATCTGCCAATTAATACTGCTTTGGGTACAACTCAACCATCTTATCTGAGTTCTCTATATTAAGTATGGAATAGCATAGCATAGATTGCACAATATCACTGCTTTTATAAATAGAGAAACTATCCAGTGGTTCAACAGACAAGGCTTAAGCATATTCCCAGAATAAAATGCATGTTTGAGCTGTTTAAACTGAAAGCAACTTTCACTGACATACCTTAAAATATGTTAGTGCCATTGATTTGTCTCAAGATGCACACTAGTAATGTTTTGTTTTTTTCCTAAGGCACATTTATAAAAGCTATATACTTAAATGTCCTAATTGAACTAAAGCCTAATCCTGGCTTAATCTAAGCCCTGTTTGTGAAACTGGGACTATGTAAGAAAGTGCTCTGCAATAGAGAATACCTGTACAGAGTGAAACACTAGCAATATAACTTCATATATCTTAACATACAGTGCCACATGGTTACCAGTTCCTCCTTTGGGATAGACATAATAATGTGGCACTTGCTCGAATTGTGTCCTGTTAAATATTTTGTCTCAACCTCTCAGATTACACTCCATTCAAAAGTGAAGTTGAAAAAAGAAGTTCTCTTGTCAAGTTAGAAGCATAAACTATTGAACACATAATAAACGTAACCTCTGTAACCTCTGATTACAAATAGAGGGGGAGGTTTCTTCACCTGGTCAATAATAGCCAATCGCATGATGTGGTCAGGAGTTTAAAAGCAGTGTGTGTTTTGAGGTCTGTTTTCTGAGCAGGTCATGATGGATCGAGCAGCTCTCAGACTGATTCTCTTGGGTGTCTTTCTCATCTCAGCCAGTTCACATCCTGTTAAGAAGGTGAGGGTCAAATCTCAAGATGTGAGCAATAGGCTATATGCAGTTCTTTAGAACTTACGCATTATATATATATATATATTATTACATAACAAGAACAATAACAATCTACATACAGAGGATCACAGTGTGTTCAACTATTATGTATTATATTCATAATAGCATCAAAGGAAACAACAGAAAGAAGAAAAAAAAACTATACAGGGGGAAAAAACGTACAGACTGTTCCAAAAAGAAAAGGATTCAAAAGTTCTATACATCCGTTTAGCTTTTTTTATTTCTTGCATCTTTTAGGGCCTCAGTATACTTCCGCATTAATATAAGCCAGCTCGAAAACTTCCGGTGAAATGGCATTTGCTGGTGTGTTGAGCATCAGTAGTGTGATACTTAGTTTATAATCAGAATATAGTCACTTAAATAGTCAGGCATAGCATTGATTTAGTTATTCAAACGTAAGACAGTATAAAAAATAAATAAATAATGACGTACCTTATTGTTCCCCCTCGGCTAAATTCAATTCGACCATCAGTTTTCACGCTTTTATGTGAAAAAAAATCTTCAAAAATTAAATATTTATTGTGCACTTTAGATAGATTAATTGAATAAAATATGTGTTTTTATAAGTTTAGTGAAATTATTGATCTTGCGCTGCACTGACTTACAGCTGCTGTGATTACAAAGGGAAACGCGGTGCTCGCTTTCTGTCATGAATCACAAGAAAAGTTATTGTTTTTCTTAAGATTTTTTGAGTACTTCATACTTCACATTGACAAAATGTATTTTTAAACCTAGTTATTTTATAACGTTTAATATTTAGTCAAAAACGAAGTGAAAAACGATTAGAGGAAATGGCTGTATATGCGCAAATAAATGCTACTTTGCCGCCACCTGCTGGTTAAAGTGGTAATTACTGTCTTTTATTTTTACATTTTAAAATGTTTTCTATCAAATGTTGAATTTCCTACATTTTTAAATGTTCGGTTTTACAATTGGGACAATCTCAGAAGGATGAACAAATAATGTTTGTGGTCAACACATTTAAAAAAAAAACATTTGAAGTGCTGGAGGAAAAATGCGTGTGCGTGTCTTATTACAGACACCGCGTTTTTAAACGGTCCCAATAGCTTGGTCTTTATTGCAATCAATAAAACTGGTTTATTGGAAAATTAGGTAAATGTGATAAGTGCATTAAAATATGAATACAACATTAAAAAAAAAGTCAACCATTGATGGTTTTGTGTCGATGTACAGCGACTACAGAATGAACAGCTAACAGTTCACCGGAAATGCCCGAGCTTGTTTAACTACAACCAGGAAGTAACCGAGCATATAGTCGATTAACATATAAGGCACTGTATGTCTCAGATAAAGGCAAAGTTAACCCTATAAAGCCTATAAATCTCTAAGGCATCTAAACTGTCAACATTATCAAAACCTGCACAATCTAGTACATGCCCTCTCCACTGATTGATAGTTTATAGCTTTTTAGCAAGTAAAAGACCTTTTAGTTTAATTAAAAAATTGTGGTACACGTGTGTTTTAGCTGTGAAACCTTTAATGAACGTAAACTTATTCAAATACAACAAGCCTTTGCGGAATGTTTATTTGTACATCTCTCTATCATTGCATTGCACTGCATTATATATTTTATATAAAACTACAGAGCTTTGATCATAAAGCTAAGCATTTGAATATTATCTGATATATTATAAAGAGATATAGAGTGATATTTATATGCATTTTATGTAGGTAGTTTGCTATACTGTTACTAAGATCTCATTGATTTACATTAAAATCTAATAGAACATCATCTTTTTGGCCATATAAATAATAACATATGCACCGAATTGCATATTTTTTCCTCAGTTTGGGCCTCTGAATAAAGCTGATGGTGTGTTTTTCCCACATACCATTTCCATATATGGGCCATTAAAAACCCTGGTGTATTAAATATGATTCAAAACATAAAACACGTATGCAAGCTTTTTAATACTTTTTTTGTTTTGTCTAGGTTCAGTAAATGGTTATTTAAAAAATTAGATTGTTCTGGGTCTTTTTTATATGTTAGGCTTTAAAGGGTTAAATGCCTACCTTTGAGATGAATTATTGTGGGGGTTTTTTTTACTGAAAACTATTTGACTTAACTAAACTTTCTATTGCTCAATAGTATACACTGTGATGTAGCCAGACAGTAGTGTAGTCAGTAGTATTTGTCTTTCAGTCCAAAGGCCTTTTCTTCGTGGCATTTACGAGCAGAGCAATCCCACGCGAAAAGGAGAGCTAAAGTTCACTACAGCTGTTTAGTCTACGCATAATGCGTTTTTGTATTCCACTACGCTGCTTTTTAATCGTTTTCTAGGTAAATATTGCGCTATAGTTACTGTCTGAGTCTTTGGCCGTTGCATCTCGCGCACAAGTTTTTGAGACACCATTTATGGCGCCATTTTCCGTTTCTGCGGGAGTGATAATACAGCGTTGTCGTGGGCAACAGCGAATATTAGGAAATACCTGTCCCATATCTTGTCCCAGAAAAACCACATAATAAATAATCATATTTTAAGAGTACCTTCTGCTGTCTCAACAGAAACAAAATGTGGATATATACAGCTTCTACATTAACTCCACGGTCACCAGTCGCTACGCCACAACGGTCATCACAAGCCGTGTGGCGAACACACTGAATGAATCTCAAGAGATCCAGTTTGAGGTCAAGATACCCAAGACTGCCTTCATCAGCAAATTCAGAATGTAGGGAATACCCTTAAACATAAAAATGTCTGAAATCCAGAAATTATATGAAGAAGAACCTAACAAACTAATTTTCAAGTAGCCTATGTTTAATATGTGTCTGTATTCTCTTTTCTCCATAGGACAATAGAGGGGAAGATATATGATGGAGTTGTGAAGGAAAAACAGGAAGCTCAGCAGCAGTACAGTAAAGCAGTATCTCGAGGAGAAAGTGCTGGACTGGTCAAGTACTGGACATTTTTTTATTATTAAATTAGGTCCATAAAAAATGCATTTATAGCATGTTTAGTAATATGCTGGGATAATTACTATTTCAGATCTGTTGGAAGGACTTTAGAAGACTTTAAAACTTCAGTGACGGTGGCTGCTTTTAGTAAAGTGACCTTTGAGTTGACCTACGAAGAACTGCTAAAGCGCCGCCTTGGCAAATATGAGTTACTCATCAATGCCCAACCGATGCAGCCGGTGGCAGATTTCAAGGTAGAAGAACAAATATATAATCCATTTAGATGTATAGAAAGATCATGTTTCTTTTACTCACATTAGATGGATGTACACATCCAAGAGAAACCAGGAATTTCCTTCTTGGAGGTGAAAGGAGATTTGAGCACCGGTGATCTGGCCAATGCCATCAAAACTACCAGAGCAGACAAAGACGTAAGAGCTTAAAATGAGGGTAAAACTCTTAGCTTAGATGTTCTCATTATGCTATTACACTTCAAACAAAGTGACCAGATGACCAAACTGATCATTTCAGGCATGGGTGACCTTCTACCCCACTCAAGATCAACAGACCAAGTGCAAAAGCTGTGGAGAAAATGGGCTGAATGGTGACCTGCTTATAACATACGATGTTGAGAGACTAAATCCCAAAGGAGAAATCATGGTACATTTTTCAATAACGTGCTTTACGAGATTAAAATAAATATGGCAAAGGATTTTGAAAGACTGGCTATGTAAAAAGACATGAATGATATTCAGAATGTTCTTTTGTTTTCTCTCAGGTATCAAATGGCTATTTTGTCCACTACTTTGCACCCTCTGATGTTCCACGTATTCCCAAAAATGTGGTGTTTATCATTGACCGGAGCGGTTCTATGCACGGCAGAAAAATAGATCAGGTAAATGTCAACGTTTCAGCAAATCAACCAAAAGAATAACAAAGTTTTTTATGTTAATACCCTTGAAGGACATTTTTGAAGGATCTTGCTGCATTATGCATTTTTATGTTAAAAGAACAAGGATTACTGTATTGAAATCATTGTGGGGTTGCTGGTAATGGAGAAAGAATAACTTTCAGGTTTTCTGACAGAAGTGTTTTTCTTTAGACTCGTTTGGCACTGCTAAAGATTTTAAGTGATCTTGATGAGGATGACCACTTTGGATTGATCACCTTCGATGATTCAGTTGACATATGGAAGCGTGAACTCCTGAAAGCTACCAAGCAAAACCTGGAAAATGCAAAATCTTTTGTGAAGGAGATCAGACATAGAGGAGGTGAGTTTTCAATGCTAAATGGGGAGTAAGAAAGTTGTTCCTCAAAGTGACACAACTATGTTTGTTGTTCCTTTAGCCACAGACATAAACGCTGCAGTTCTAGCAGGAGTAGACATGATCAATCGACATCCACGAGAGAGAACCGCCTCCATCCTGATCCTGCTGACTGATGGAGATCCCACTTCAGGCACAGATTCACACTGACAAACACGAGCTAATGGTGTTTCATTGTAGCACTAGTTCACTCAGTCAGCTGCGTTTCATGAACAGAACAACACTGTAACTGACATCCTATAATAATCCAGTCTAATTAGAAGAGCTGTTAAAGGGTTAGTTCACCCAAAAATGAAAATTATGTCATTTATTACTCACCCTTTTGTCATTCTACACCTTCGTTCATCTTCGGAATACAAATTAAGATATTTTTGATCAAATCTGATGGCTCAGTAACACTTTTAATGCCCAGAAAGGTACTAAAACATATTTAAAACAGTTCATGTGCCTACAGTGGTTCAACCTTAATATTATAAAATACTTTTGTTTCGAATCAGTGGTTCAGATCGTGTATCAAACTGCCAAAGTCACGTAAACTATTGAAATTTCGAAACACTTATGACGTAATGAAGCCTCGTTTACTGAAACCACTGATTTGAAACAAAAGATTCATAAAGCTTAATGAAGCAGTGTTTTGAAATCGGCCATCACTAGATATTATTGAAAATGTAGTTTTTTTGGCGCACAAACAGAATTCTCGTCGCTTTATAATATTAAGGTTGAACCACTGTAGTCACATGAACTGTTTTAAATATGTCTTTAGTAGCTTTCTGGGCATCTGAAAGTGTTAATTAACATGCTGTCAATGGAGGCCTCACTGAGCCATCGGATTTGATCAAAAATATCTTAATTTGTGTTCTAAAGATGAACGAAGGTCTTACGGGTGTAGAATGACATAAGGGTGAGTAATAAATGACATAATTTTCATTTTTGGGTGAACTAACCCTTTAATAATAGGTTTTAGATCTAATTTAAATACCACTGGATTATCATCATGAACTATTTGGGTTGTTTTTTTTGTTAGTGAGAGAAAATAAATATGAAATTGCCCTATGCATCCATTGCTTTCTGTTCACTCAAAAAATTATTATTATAATGCTTGAAAATCATTATGATTTTCAAGCATGTCCTGCCTTTCTCTCTAACAGGTGAAACTAACATAGAGAGGATAATGGCCAATGTGAAAGAGGCCATTGGGCTGAAGTTTCCCCTCTATTGTCTTGGTTTTGGACGTGATGTTAACTTTGACTTCCTGACAAAGATGTCACTGGAAAATGGTGGAGTTGCTCGCAGGATTTATGAAGATTCGGACGCTGATCTACAGCTGCAGGTGAACTACAGAGAATCAGCTGTGAATTCATCCTCAGTTCTTATCTGTTCTGTGTTTGAATGCATTTAAACCCTTTATTTTGGTTTGTTATATTGTAGGGCTTCTATGAGGAAGTTGCCGTCCCTCTCCTCACTGATATTCAACTTAAATACACAGGAGGCACAAACCTTACCAAGACCAGCTTTACCCTGTACTTCAACGGCTCTGAGATTGTGGTTTCAGGACAAATCACAGACAACAGTGTGGAGAGTTTCAGCACTGAAGTCATTGCAGTATCAGTAAGATCATCATGGTGCTTTACAACCACATTTTCTGTTTATTACAGTGGTAGGGATTGAGGTTTTTTTTCTCTGCAGTCTAAACTGTCATTATATTGGATATTAGGATCATTAATGGTTAATAGTTTAAGAGTTTGGAATAATGGTCACTTTGTTTTCAGAGAAGGTTATTAGTGTAAGTGGTAATGACAACATTCCTGATGAAAATGTTCATTAGTATTATTATTTCTGAACAGAAAGGCAATAATGTGACGTATCAGGACACTGTAATGATAAAAGACCCCAGTGATGTCCCACCTGAGAATGAAGATTTCATGCAGAGACTGTGGGCCTACCTTACAGTGAAGCAGCTTCTGGAAAGGCAGTAAGTTTATTTGCATATATACATACTAATGTAAACAACTGTCACACTGTAGGACAGTGAAACTTAACCATACGATCCTAATGATCAGGTTAAAAAATAGTATGAGGCCAAAAACACACAGATAGTTCTTATCAAAGAAGATTGCTTGTGTCAGATTCAATATCCCAAGCGTATCCCAAAATATGCCTGGAGGGAGGAACAATTCCATACATAATAAGGAATCAAACTTAGTGGCAAAGTAATGGCAAACCTCACCTGTCTGTCTGACTTATCTCTGTATTTCTGTCTCAGGGTGCTTCTCAAAGGACAAGAGAAAGAGGATGAAGAGAAAGAAGCTCTCAGACTCTCTCTGAAATACCAGTTTGTCACCCCCCTCACCTCTATGGTCGTCACGAAGCCACAGGAAGGTGAAGTGGAAGTTGCCGACAAACCCAAAGAGGGAAGAGGGGAACCTGAATGTAAGAACTGACAAATTAACTATGTTAACTCAGACCTTTGAACCAATTAATCCAACTGTTTTTCACCAGCAATTCTGCTGTTAAACTTGGTTATTTTCAAAGTTGAAATAATGCTGACAGAAGCAAATACTATCAAATAACAACCTTGACACTAACGCTGTCTTTACAGGTTTACAAGTTATCTTTAAAAATCAATGTTTCTTACAGCCACTCAATCTTTTGCTGCACATCAGAACTATATTCTTTGGTTTTACTCATTGTGATGGATGATTAAGGGAATTTGGCCTTTGTGCTTCCTCATATTTATGCTCCTGTAAAACAGGAAGTCATGGCTGAACAATTTCATGTTCCTAGTCACCCTGGTGTGGTAAACATGTAAATAAATGGCAATGTATATCAGAGATATTTCTAGAATTTCTAGGGGTAATTGTGGCCAATGTGTGTTGGAGATAAACAATTATTTCATAATGCAAAAATATGGATGGAGATAAAAAAATAAAAAAAGTGACACCTTCTTCATTGTTATTTTATTAGCAATGTTTCATCTTATGCCTCATCATCCTCTTATGGGTAAGTTATAAAATTATGTGTAAGGTGGTCAGAACTGTATCGACACACCAGAATATTTGTTCCCTAAATATCCCAAATATAAAAGGTCTTGCCTCTTGAATTTGTTTTTTATATTCCAGCTGTAGCTGATCTGTTGCACAACAGTAAGGCAGATTATTTTCTCATTTAAGTTGATAAATTTAATAATTCTTATTTTATTTATTTAGTATTATTTATTTAATGTTCTTTATTTTATCATTAAAACAGGTCCAGATGACATTGCATATGGTACGTGAAAATAATTTTCTTCTTTTCTTAAGTGAAATAGTTTAGTTTTTACTTCATTTATTTGTGTGTTTTAGTATGTAAAAATAAATGTAAAATGCTAAAGGGCATTGGCAGGTACAGTGCACAGCACAACCCCTTTAGCTCTGATCTTATTAAAAAAAGGTTATTATTAAAGATATTAAAAATATTTTATTTAGGTGGCATATTACTTCTAGAAGATACAGCTCTTGGCATAACAATGCATTGCATTACAGTGGACTTGTACCTGTAGTGGACTACAGTGTACGGGTGCTATTAACACGACTGGGTTGACCAATCAGATGATGATTTGACGGTTCTTGGTTTTCTGGGAGACTAATTGTGGGAGTGCATTAAAAGTTGTAAAAATGTTCCTTTTTTTCAGGTCACTTTGAGGATGATACATATTTACATTATATGCAGCCAACTTGTAAGTTTTTCAATTTACAATATATATATTTTTTTGTTGTTGTTTTTTTAACTTGCATTTACTCTCAGACCATAGATGTCCCTGTAGGCTACAAATCATGATAATAATTTTGGTTTCTTGTTATCAGTAATAAAGACATCCATACTTTGTTGAGAATGTTTATCGGTTTAACATGTAATTGTAGCAAGCTTTCAAGTATAGATGATGTGTGCTGACCAAGAGAGTACCTCAGAGATGACGTGTTTTTGTAGGCCAACCCGGAAGTTAGCGGTGCACGGGTTCCCTCGATTGAAAGCCTATGCATTTTTCCCATAGACTTTTGGAAAATCGCAAAAAATAAGCTCTGTGTTTAACAAAGGGTTATGACACTTACACGTTTTGTCTATCAAGATCATCTTTACAAGTTAACACAACATTTATAAATTTTTAGGCCTAAATAAAGTTGTCAGATATAAAAACCTAACAGTAGGCTATAAACGGACTAGCACACCATGGTCACGGATTAACGTCACCACCACCAAGCTTCCTCAAACTTTATTTAAAAAACAACTTTATTTAAAAAACATTCTGGCTGATTATGATCTGTGCTGTGTATGAATACTTATCCACTTTTTTTTTTTTTTTATGAGAAATGCTGTCCAAATGTCCTGTTTGTCATGATGACGTCTAAAGTCCCCGCCAAAAGAAGTAGTCCCTTTTAGCAATTTGTTAGCAACCGCCATTTTTAAGACACAATAAAGGTTTTAAAAAAATCACAAGCGGGTTATAACTGGTGTGTTTTATGTCATAGATCAAAACGTGAAAATATAGAGGCTTTGTTAACCAAAGACCTTATTTCAGGCGATTTAGCAAAAACCCATTCAAAAAACCTATATGGAACCGTAAGTCCTAAAATGCTAACTTGCTTCCGGGTTTTGCAAACAAAAACATGTAATCTCTGAGGTACTCTATCCACCTGTTTCCGTGGGGCACTACTGTAAAAAAGAACGTGGGTACAACTTCCAGTGAGGCGGTATTTTGTGTGCTAATTAGCGAAGAGGCTAAGTGTTTTTCTGGATCATTGTTTACTTTGTAAAGTTGCAAACCTTTATGAGAGATGTCATTACGGCACTCAGGGACAACATTTCAGTTTAGTACATTTATTAGTTAATAATATCACAATACAATAAACAGTTTTCGTGCCCTTAATTGTCCTTTACTTTACTGACCTTCCACAAAAGTGCTGCTGCATGACTACAAGAGCATCCTGGCCCTGCTACACTTGGTCGCGCATGCGCCGCTGTTCATGAAAAACATAACCTGGATCAGAGCAGAGCGTCATTATTATCAATTATAACAAACAAATAAACAAACATTGTTAACAGTTTCAAGGTAGTAACATAGCCTACTAACTATTCATGTTAAATTAAAGTAATACTGCTTGCATGTGTTTTATAACCAGGCCTCAACTGGGTGAACCAGTCAGCGTGAACCGGAAGTTGCAAACAACTTTTCTCCAGTGTTGTGATGTATTTCCAAGTGAAACGGAATATTGAATAGAGGGCAGGGTTTTATTTTAGCACTCCTCCTCTCCATCTCTCGCTCATAGCAGACTAACCGTTGGAGGAGAGTGGTTTAAGCGTTTTCAACCCAAGCTGTCAAACTGATGTCATTAGAGAAGGGACACCGTTGCAGAGGGGAGGAGCATATACAGATTTTGATTAAATATTACGAAGCCAAACAATTTTTTTGTGTGGATTGACTTGCGTGAATGAATTGTTCACCACAAAATTAGCAATTTGAGCTAACAAAATAAATAAGGTCAATTTTGATTTCATGTGTACTTTAAACGTCCCTAAAAGTTACGCAGTCACAACGCCACCCCCCCCCACACACACACATCTTCAATTATATCAATTATACCACAACTATATCACGTGGTGAAGGTACACTCAGATATAAATATATATATATATATATATATAATATAATAATAAAATAAATAATAATACACTTGCAACTTTGTGCTTAAAATGTGTCTAAAATGCAAAATAATAGTTAAAAACAGTTAAAAGTAAAAAAAAAAAAAAAAGTTGTATAGGGCCTACAGTATAAACAGCTTGTGAAAATGAAAACATTAAATTCTATAATAAATGGTAAAAATATTTGTTAAATGCCGTTTTATTTAGCTTATCTTTTTATATTTATGTTTTATTTTTTGTAAAGTGCTTTTGTAAAATCATACTTTTGTTTTTTAAATAGGCATATTTGAACTGCTTTTACAATGGTTACAATTAATAGTGTAATAGTTTTTTGATGAATTGTATTAAAACCAGACCAAAAATCCTAATAATCAAACTAAATCATAATAATTATTAATGTAATAAAATATATATATATTTTAAAAACAAACAAAAACATTCAAAAATGTATTGTCCCCGTTTTTTAATTATTATATAATAACAAATGAGATTTCTGCAATATCTGGCCACTCAAATAGAAAAATGTCCCCAGTTTCCATTTCAGAAATCTGGTTACCTTATTGTACACTTGTTATTGTGGTGCATTGTGGGATTGAATAAGTACACTCAACATCATCCACTATGGTTGGTAAAATGGCTGTCCCCTCAAATAGTGCCCTATTTAAGGGTAGAGGGGGCGATTTCGGACACAGCCAAAGACTAAATATACAGTAATGCATGCAGAACGTGGATTTACATCATTTACACTTTTTTGGGCCTTATAGATATCTCCGAAACTGACCTATTGCATACAACTGAGAACCCTGCAGTTCAAGGTACATAAACATTTTTCAAACTCAATTATTTGATTTGGGAGCACGTATTTTACAGAATAAACATGATTTTCCATCTCCAAAGTTCGTAGCAATTGTTTCCTGCTGTCTGCTGCTGGTCAGTCTAAGCCACTTTGTTTTGACGTTCCTGTTCCTCACAAACTCAAACTGCTACAGGATTCTGCTTCAGGTCAGACATTAAGAGCTGTTTGTTCTGCATGTGAATCTGTTTAACAGGCCAAAAGGCCTTATTGTGATATTTTCTGTGTGTCCTAGAGTTCGTTATGAATGGAGAGTCTTTGAGTGGACAAAATGGATTTCATCAAATTGCTTTTCATTACAAAACTAACCATCACTTGATAATAAGCACAAAGTCTATCAGTTACCAAAATGGACAGGATGATGTGCAGATCTTGTGGGGCCAGACACCAACTCAACGTGATACAGAGGGGTAAAAACTATTGGAGTTTAAGACAAAAACAACCCTTACAAAAAAGTGTGCTATTAGTATACTTCTTTTAAACTTAAAAAATAAGAAAGCATACTTTCAGTCTACTTTTTATGTACTTGTCAGAAATACAGTTGCAAGAAAAAGTATGTGAACCACTTGCAGAATCTGTGAAAATGTTAATAATTTGAACAAAATAAGGGAGATAATACAAAACGCATGTTATTTTTTATTTAGTACTGTCCTGAGTAAGATATTTTACATAAAAGATGTTTACATATAATCCAAAAAATAGCTGAATTTATTAAAATAACCCCATTCATAAGTATGAACCATTGATTCTTAATACTGTGTGGTTACCTGGATGATCTACGACTGTTTGTTTGTTGTGTGATGGTTGTTCATGAGTCTCTTGTTTGTCCTGAGCAGTTAAACTGAGCTCTGTTCTTCAGAAAAATCCTCCAGGTCCTGCAGATTCTTCAGTTTACCAGCATTTTTTGCATATTTGAACCCTTTACAACAGTGACTGAATGATTCTGAGATCCATCTTTTCACACTGAGGACAACTGAGGGACTCAAACACAACTTTTAAAAAAGGTTCAAACATTCACTGATGCTCCAGAAAAAAACCTGATGCATTAATAGATGGGGGATGAAAACATTTGGAATTTGAAGATCAAGGTAAATTGTATTGTAAACATGCAAGTATCTTCTGTTGCTTCCGAAGGGGAGTACTAAATGAAAAAAAAAAAAAAGATATTCAAGCAAAATAAGAAAAATTTGGACCTCTTCATCCTGTTCAAAAGTTTTCAGCCCCCGACTCTTAATGCATCATGTTTTTTTCTGGAGCATCGGTGAATGTTTGAACCTTTTTTAATAGTTGTGTTTGAGTCCCTCAGTTGTCCTCAGTGTGAGAAGACGGATCTCAAAATCATTCAGTCACTGTTGTAAAGGGTTCAAATATGCAAAAGATGGTGGAAAACTGAAGAATTTTTGGGACCTGGAGATTTTTTCTGAAGAACAGAGCTCAGTTTAACTGCTCAGAATAAACAAGGGACTCGTGAAGAACCATCACACAACAAACAAACAGTCGTAGATCATCCAGCTAACCACACACAGTATTAAGAATCAATGGTTCACAAACTTTTGAACTGGGTCATTTTAATAAATTCATCTATTTTTTTTTTTTTTTTTTTTTTTTTGATTCTATGTAAACATATTTTATGTAAAATATCTTAGGACAGTACTAAATAAAACAATAACATGCATTTTGTTAAAATTTTGCACATTTTCACAGATTCTGCAAGTGGTTCACATACTTTTTCTTGCAACTGTATTACACTTAAGAATACTTGGCTTATACTGACAGAAAAGTCTAAGTATATTTGGTTTATACTTATATTTCACAATTCTGGTTTATTTTCTTGCAATTGTGAGTTTATATTATGCAGTTCTGAGAAAAAAATGTCAGAATTGCAAGATGTGAACTCGCAATTGTGAGATAATTTTTAATTTTTTAATTTTGAGGCAGAAACAAGCTTCCACAGAAAACAGATATGTTCCTAATTCTAAGTGTACATAGGAAATTACTCCAAAAAACTCTTTCCGAACCACTGACTGAGTTTTCCGTCATTTATGATGCTTCCCCGCCACTGACAGAATTTTACGGCAATCCATGTTTTCACTGTTATATGGTAGGAGGCGCTATTACGCATCTTCTGAAAGAGTACAGAAACACCGGATCGAAACACAGATGAACAAGAAGCAGAAACGAGCGATAAAAACATTGCTTTTATGCACATGTAAAATAACAACATCATCACATTAGTTTTTGTCAACTCCTTACACACATTTCCAAAACTTTGTCAAATCCAAGAATTGCACACACAAAATACAAAATGCCTCACATCTCTTGCAAAATTAAGCACTGCATTCAAAATATCACAAACACATCTCAAAAGCAAACATTTGTCTTACTTTGCAAACACATTTGCCATAATATTATATTTTTGGATATATAATATTCACACTAATATTCAAAACCTAAAGCTCTTCTTTCATGAGCTCCTATGTACATTTCTGTACAAGATTGAGAGTAATTGGCAGAGAGATGTTGAAAAATTCATGGTAAGCATGAAAGCAAGATTGAAACCAAACTATTTTTTTTTACTGTAAGCATTTGTGGTTGTGAATACAGTATTGCACAGTACGAAAGAAAATAAATATATCAACCATGTGTAGTTTGACCAAAAAAGAAAAGGAAAAAAAAACTAGCATAATTTTGAAAAAGGTGAATATTCCAAAGGAATGGTGTGTATGTGTGTCCTGGTAGGGGACCAAATGTCCCCACAAGTATATACCAGTACATTTTGACACGAGGAAACAAGCAATACGTAAATCATACAGAATCATATTTTCTGAAAATCTAAAATAGCAGAATGTATTCTGTCATGTGAAGGTCTAGTGGTAGGGTTAGTGTAGGGGGATAGAATATACAGTTTGTACAGTAAAAAACCATTACGCCTATGAAATGTCCCCATAATACATGGAAACCCAACATGTGTGTGTTGTGTGTGTGTTTGTTGGTGGGCGAGATGTTTGGGTGTTCTAGGCTCCACCTCTCCTCCTGGCTGGGTCTGGCCACAATACTTCATCCACGTCACATGCTATGTTCTCTCTTGCGTATCCAACCTTCAATGGAGGCAGTGTCAGTGTCTCCACATGCCTCCTCTATTGCCTGAAGAAGTGTTATGCTGACATAGGGACTACGATCATGCACTTTCCAGCACCATGTGGAGAAAAAAATCCTCAATAGGGTTTAGAAATGATGAATATGGAAGCAAGTAGACAACAGGAAAGTTGTGCAAAACCTATAACTTGACCTTTGGCCTATTTATAGGCCTATTCTAAAGCCATGATTTGCTGGTGTTAAGTAAAGCAATGAGTCTTTGCACATGTGAGGATTTAGTGTGAGGCACTGATGAATTAGTGTGGCATTTTGATTGGTTGTGTTTGAAAAAGGAAATCAAGATGCTTCCTTTTAGATTTTTGTGTGTTACATAGAGAATTGTGTGTTTTGTTTTGCAAAAAGTGTTTTATGAAATTGAAAAATGAGTCAAAGGCAGAGAATTAGTGTATGGTTTTGCAGAATTGGTGTGTGGTTCTGGTGTTTCAGAAATTGTGTGACAAGTAAGGATTTTGTGTGTAAGCAGTTGAAAAAACTGTAAACAGCATATAAATCAAAACTGCGTAATGTTACCGAATTAAATGTCGACCCAGGATAAGGTATAGTACTGTGAATCTTTGGGGGTGTTGATGGACTCTACTCCATCTGTGTTTTGATCATCATTCTGAATCGGATCTGGACGTAGTCTGACAAAAACTTGAGTACAGTTAAACTACAGTTAAAGTTTTATTTTAAGTATAAAATTACTACCTAAATAGGAACATAGTAGTATACTTAGGGTGCAAAAATAATATATAAATAGTAAACTATGATGTTAAGCTTACTTAAAGGAAACGAGATGGTCCTCACTGCAGAACACAAGATCCAGGGGGATCTAGATCCAACTCCTCCCACTTTACATATCCCTTAAACTACCCGACTCCGCCCCCTGGATCTTGAGTGTTCTGCAGTGAGGGGCTACTGAAAAAATGTGCTACAAGTATTTAGTAAACTATGAATATACATTCACTTAGTTGCAGTAAATGAAAGATGTTGTGTGCTTCATTTACAACTGTTACACTTAAAGTATACTTATACTTTTATACATTAAAAGAGGGCCAATTTAGTCCCAAGTAGTATACTACTAGTACATTGATATTAGTATACTTGCTACATAAAATATACTTGAACTTTACTTTAGTATACTTAATAAAATGAACTTGAAGTATACTTATTTTTTTGTAAAGGGATATACAAGTATTTTACTAAATAGTTTGTTGTGATACAATAGAGGCAGAATTCACTCATGAGTTACTCTGTTTCAACAGCGTGTCTCTGGTTGTACTTGAAGATCAAATGAACGTCACCATGGGAAATATTCGTGTTGTTATTCTTCTTCAACAGAAAGATCAGGACTTGTTTTTGTGGCCTGCCATTTGGGAATATCCAAAAGATGTCTATTTGACAGGCATTTTAGGTAAGAGAGCAATTCACTGTCTAAACATTTTTCATCACTTGCCTCTTAGAGATATTGAAATAGGCTGCAACAGTACATCATATTAATAACCTTTAATCTGTCAACCATTTCAGAAGAACAATGTGACTATGTTCAGAACAGCATGCTAACTTATTACTCTTACAACGTCTTCAGTATATAGTATGTATAATATGCACAGCATACAAGAGAGCACACTGTGCTGGGTAGCATTTCCCAAAAGCATCGTAAGTTGATCGTAGCTCGATTGGTGGCAATGGTTCTATTATGAACTTAGGCTTACTATGCTTTTGGGAAACGCAGCCCTGAGCTTTGTATAACATACTAATGCAACCTTATTTCTGAGGTTGCATTTAACTACACTTTTAGACATACACTCTACGCAAACTTCCCTAAGCACTTCCCCCCAGGGGAATCCCCGCCACCATTTTGAAGTGGGTCCAAAAACTGGACACAAAAGTTTTGAGGTCATATGACAAAAATGTACAGTAGTATACTATTGTTTGAAAATATGAAATAATGGCTGTTTTACTTGCGATTATTTTAATGCACTGCACATTGTTCAGTAAGTAGTTATCCATTCTGAGCAGAGCATGTGATAATCCATGGGCAAAAAAATGTGAATAATATGAATACAACCAGAATGTCAGTGATGTTAATGTGTCTTTTATGTACATTGGTTAGCTAACAACTATTTATTGTTATTAAATGCATTATTGTGAATAAATTGCTGTCATTGAACCAACACTGGTGACAAGTCACAATATCTGTGGACATTCTTTAAGGAAAACCCAATATTTCATATGAGGAGATTGAAGGATCGCAAACACCAACTCTAAAGATAATGAACAAGGAGGTGGAGACACATTTGTAAGTGATTAAATTAATAAATACATACAAACTTATATGTTTAATCTATGAATGTATTTAATAAAACTTGTGTCTTTAGGGAGACTGTCAGCGATTACAGACTGCATTCAACTCCTTTTCGAGAATGTTGGCATGTACCATTCCAGTCTGTGATGGGGGGCGAGATTTCTGATTTCACTGTCACTCAGCTGTAGAGTTAACAAACAATGTTTCCCAATATTTTTTGATGGTCTGTTTTAAGCACAGTAAATGTTTCAAAGGTTCAATCTCATCTGACTTAGAAACTGTGTTGTTAAATCTGACCAAAGGGAGTATGGCATTGTCTTTGGCACTGCTTTCTCAAGATTTTATGTTAACAAATAAAAAGCAATAAAAAAAAAATAAAAAAAACAGAAGGTTTCCATTCAAGACTTGCTTATAATTGTCTACTATATATATATATATATATATATTTGCTTTATCTTTTATAACATCCACTTCAGCCTTTCCTTGGGTTAATCCAGTTTTTAATTACAGTACACTATTAAAATAATAGAGCCATTTTGTGTACAGTATAGAGTTCTTAAAGGGAACCCCTGGTGTTAAGACTTGTATGGCTTAATATAACGTAAATGATGTCTCTTACTGAAATATGTAGCAGAAAACCCATGAAAGATTTACGTTATTTAAAAAATAACATATTTGGACAATGGGTGGCGCCATTTTGTTTGTGTTCTATGTCGATGATGTCAAATGGTTGCACTATGTCAGCTACTTGCATTACTCTATGGCTATTTTTACCATAACACAACTCGGAATATAATATACGATGCCTCATTGTGCAGCTTTTGGTTGTTATTTTTAGAAAAGTGATGTAAGTCTTTACTGATTTACTTGCAATAAGAGGAGAAAAGAATGGGAAGTTGTGCAGAATGTGGATTAATAAAAATTTCCTAAAGAACCACGTCTTTGGGCCTGTTTACACTTGGTCACTTCATGCGTTTTCTCTGATCAGATAGCTATCTGATCGTGAAAACACCAGGTCTAAATGCCCCCCCCCGAAACGCACTCGAGACAGATATAAATCCGATCACTCAAACCACTTCAGGAAGTGGTCTGGGACACATTCCAGTCAAAACTGAACAGGTCTAAATGCATCTGGTTGTTGAAATCACATATGTAAATTTAACTCCTCCCAAAAATACTAAAAAAATAAACGTGTGAGATCATGTTATAGCCAGATGACAGCGCTACTGCAGCACGCATCACCGCAGATGAGCAGCTAATTTTCTATTCAGCAAACTGCCGCTAATCAAACTGAAAGTCGCAGACCCTCAAAACACAATCATCTTCATTAAAAGTAGAGACTAAATGATCTTACCAGTGCTGTTGCCGTGCTCTCTCCGATTGCAGTCTTGATTTTGAAATTAGCTGATGGTCAATAAAATGCAGCTCATATTTGTTGCTTTCGGTGACGAGACTTTGGTGCAACGGTATTCTAGTATAGGCTACAGGTCTTAATATCCGCGGGGTTCCTTTTAAAACACGATCAGCCTTTTCAATTTGAGCCAGAGCGCATAATTAGTGAGGATGAAAACATCGAAGCTGTGCAATGTCTCTGTGGCTATTCAAACTAACATTACTGTTTATTCGATCACAGATATCTCGTGCATCATGGCGCATGCGAGCTTTGAGGCCGTCTGTCTCAATCCAGATGTGTTAAAGGCTTACCTTCGTCAGTCTCCACGACGGGTGTGGCATTTGGTTAAATCATACACTTATATCCATCGGCAACTGTAAGCTCTTTTAGCTGTGGTCCACTAAAAGCCTCAAAGTCATCAGGGCTAAAGTGAAGAGAACAAAGACGCGGATCTTTAGGAAGTTTTATTTGTCCACATTCTTCACAACTTCCCATTCTTTTCTCCTCTTATCGCTAGTAAAGCAGTAAAGACTTACATCGCTTCTTTTGTGGCTCATCACTGAAAATTACAACCAAAAGCTGCACAATGTGGCATCGTATATTATATTCCGAGTTGTGTTGCTTTAAAAATAGCCATAGAGTAATGCAAGTACCTGACATAGTGCAACCATTTGACGTCATCGACATAGAACGCAAACAAAATGGCGCCGCCCATTGTCCAAATCGGTCCAAATGTGTAATGGAATTTTGTAAATAACGTAAACCTTTCATGGGTTTTCTGCTACATATTTCAGTAAGAGACATAATTTACGTTATATTAAGCAATACAAGTCTTAACACCAGGGGTTCCCTTTAAAAGATCCGAAAGAATGCTGCCTTCTGAGGATGCATTCCAAGTTAGGAAGGCATAAAGGCAGATCCGAATGTTAGATAGAGCATAGATGTGTCCTTTGCTTCCTTTGATATTCCACAATCTTGTGCTTTCCATTCTGTGACAATTGAGCTAAAAAATAAAGATCGAATCTGAAAGTTGGGTTGTCAGTTTTGTGTAAAAAAATTTATGTTTTTGACCAATGTTTTCCACTTTTGGTGTCAATTCTAGCGAGAAATTAGTATTGTAGTAATTAAATATTCACTTAGTTATCACCAAACCTCTATTTTGCTATAGATCAGTAAACCGTTACACTGCTTCAGAAGTCTGTTCGAAATCAGTTTTTTGAGGTACCTTCGTGAGCAAACGCTGCCTGCAAAGTCAATGCCTGATAGGGCAGCTAAGCAACAAATCAGCTGCCTAAGCTTTCGGATGCAGCTTTGGTGCGAAGAACGTTAATGTTTTTCCATTGTAAAGAACCTTTTGGCTCCATGGATGTTAAAAGTTCTTCATGGATGCCAATAAATAACCTTTATTTTTAAGAATTCTCCATTAAAATCAAGTCAAACTACACCATCTTTTAATGAGCAAAACCTTGACAAGTCTAATTAACTGACACAAAATGTACAAAAGAATGTACAACATATTCTAGACTGTTGTTTGGTTCCTCAACATTTTCTAAAGCTATGCAAAAAAAAAAAAAAAAAAATGTTTACATTGAAATACCAGAACTTAGTTTAAAAAAACAAAACACTAGTTGTTAACATCTGTACACAGTCATTTAAGTATGTAAACAACATATTTTATGGAATAAATCATGTTATTTGGTAACTCTTTAAAGGTCATTCCAGCATCCCATATGGCTTTAGGAGGGTCTGTTTCCACAGCCTCCTTGAACCAGATCCATTAGTTCCTTCCTGAATTTCTCTGACATGAAAACATAGAGAATGGGGTTGGCCACTGTAGAAGAGGTTGCCATGATGCGAGCAAACGTAGCAAAGGGTCCAAAGTGAGGTAAAGTTCCAACCGCATTGTCACCCTCAACTATTTGAGCAAACATCAAACCATAGGAAGGCAGCCAGCACAATGCAAACGTCAGCACTAACAGAGCAGACATCTGGGTAACATGAACATGGTAGTGCTCCAAACGGTCGGTCTGAGTTGTGCGATCCCGCCTGGTGATTTTGAGGAAATGGTATATCTTGGCATAGGCTATTACAATGATCAAAAGCGGAAATGCAAAAGCCAGTAGGAAGTGGCACATTCCATATGCCAACTGGCTCTTGTCAGAAAGAAAATTAAAACATGCCAGCTCCTCACGAGCTTCACGGTTGTCCGGCCCTGAAATCAGCGTCCTCCAAGCGAACTGAGGTGATGCCAACACAACAGCTGGTATCCACAGTACGCCTGCAGTCACTTTTAACCACCCCTCTCTGCGCCATCGATACGCTTTGGACTGATGAACTACGATGATGTATCGAGCAAAAGCCAAAGCGGCCAGCGTAAAGGCACTAGCGGCTGTACACATTGCACTCAGGAAGCTGACGGACTTGCACATAAAGCTTCCAAATGGCCAGTGATGGGTTGCAATGGCAACTGTGTGATATGGAAGACAGGAAAGTAGGAGAAGGTCCGCCACACTTAATGACAGAAGAAAAACATCTGTGCCGTTTGCACTTGTCTGTTGGAGTCCTCCTGTCCTTCCTCCACTGGGCTGTCCACATCCTCGCCGCATCGTTCGACAGATGATGATAAGAACCAGGATGTGTCCTACTACCCCGGTCACCAGGATAAAGCTGTCAAATATGGGTACCAACACTCGCTTAACATCACTTGGTCCAAGACTGGAACTGTTTGACTCAGTAGTCCCGTTAACCATAATAGAGTGTCTAAGAATTAACAACAATCTAATTTTGAGTGTAATTGGTTCTTAAATACAAGCTTTATTTTTATGCATCTTTAAAAATTTTCCTCACTTAAAATGTTTTACGATTATTGCCCCTTTCAAAGCTTTTCTCAGACCAGCGTTCAAACATTTCAAAACCATTTTCGGTTAAACGGTGTACAATGCATTCTTGTAGTTTTGCCTGAGAACGCAGTGACGTCCAGCATTGATCATACCGTACAGTAGTCTTGATAAAACGCTCTGGAATGCATCAATAGTTAATGATTGCAGCAGGACTCAAAGAGCAGAAATACTGCTATAGGTTTAGTTCTCTCCAAGGAAATCCAAATATCATTGTTTATTTGTCTTTTCACATATATATTTCCTCTATTCCTTTAAAGATATGGCAGATCCAAAGCCAAAATGTTAGCAGTTGTACTTGCCGGCAGATGCATTCAAAGGATTGCTGGATTCTTCTTCTAACTTGAAGATCAATGTGACAAATCCATTGTCTATCTGAGCTCAAAAGTCCAAAGTATCAATCTTCCAGAACTCCAAAGGTATTATTCAAAAGATCTGGAGTGGCAAGCCGTGCTTCAACGGAGACTTCAACAGCCGGAGAGGCAAGTCAAATGGCCTTTAACCTAACAGCAGTGACGCAACACCTATAAACACAGAGCTTTGTTTAACCACTCATTCTGTGAATTTAGTCAATAGATAAAACCTTCAACTTCTCTCTGTAGTTTCTTTCTATCCCATGTTATTCATTCTGTTTCAGCTTGGGAATTGACAATCAGTTTGCATATCTATTCCAGCAATGTTAAAATATTGTAATTGAATCACATTTCCCTCCAAAAATTAAAATTCTGTTGTCATTTTACTTGTCATTCATAAGTTCAGAATCTTTGGAACACAAAAGAAGATATTTTAAATAATGTTTTTAAATGATTTTGGCCATAAAAAGTTTAATGGGGTTCAGAACACAATTGGACCTCATTCACTGTCATTTTTCAAAAAAGCTTCTTTTGTGTTCTGCAGATTTTGAAAAAAAATACAAGTTTGGAATGACATTAAGTTGAGTAAATGACAGAATTAAAATTTTTGAGTGCCCCTTTAATTAATACTGAAGTTACCTATATTGAATTTCCTTCAAGTTCCTTTGGAGCAAGTGTTACAGCAAGTCATAAACTCAAGTTTACTTGATCAGATAAGTTTAAAGCACAAGGGCAAAGGTTAAAACATACAGATAAAGTGTCACGCACACCATTTAGATCTGTCTGTGTAACTGCTGACTCATAAATACCCTCATTAGTATACTGTCTTAGTTTAATCTAATGAATCGCCATGACTTGGTTTATGACATAAACTTTGGACAGTCTTTGTTAAAACATGCATCTATTTGCCTCTTCAAGTTAGCACATGCAACATCCATTTCAAGTTATTTTTCTTTGGGACTTCTTGACATGAAAGTTCTAACTAGAAAATATAGCAGAATAAACCATAATTTTGTGTATTCATAAAGTTGATTTTTCTGTTTCTGAATTTATTGTAGTTCCAAATGAATAAAAACATTTAAAAAAAAATGTCATTTACAAATGCAAACAAGAATGCAGCTTTTTAAATGCTATGTATTGTGATTAGATAGATAGATAGATAGATAGATAGATAGATAGACAGACTCATATGAATGTTAATTTATTTTTAAATGTTTGTTTAATCACTAGAGGGAGTGGTTTGATTTGAGACTGTTTAATGGAAAGAAAAGCTTATCCCAAAAAAGCATATTATGGTTACAATCACATAGATTTTGAAGATGGATCATTTTAAATGAATATTCTAACACTTCTTTATGTTGATGAATTCATGAAAAGGTATATTTTTCATCAAATGACTAAAAAATATACTTAAAACAAACATCAGCAAGTGTTTTACACAGAAACATACTCTATCCCAGTTTATAATTTGTCCACTTTGGACTCTACAGCTGAGTGACAGTGAAATCAGAAATGTCTCTCTGCATCACAGCCTGGAACGGGACAAGCCAACATCTGATAACTGGAGTTGAAAGAAGTGTGTAGTCTGTGACGTCCTCCCTACAGATACATTCATATATTAAAACAGATATATAATAAAAGAAAAAATCAGCTGTGTGTGTATCTTTTGATCACTTACCAGCTCGCCTTCACTTCCTGGTCCATTATCTTTAGAGTTGGTGTTTGTGATCCTTGAATCTCCTCATATGAAGCCTCAGCTTTTCCTTGAACATTATCCACAGTTATTGAGATTTTATCCCGTGATGGTTTAATAAAGCAAGTTAAAAATCAGAATTTACCATTTAATTGCTCACCCAGCTAACAAAACTATGTTCTCTGCTATGCTGCTGCTGTTGATTATTGCTGCTGCTGCAGAGCAACTATGGATTTGTTACTGCTAATAGATACACAGACACACTGCTGTGAGCATGTAAGATATGCTGCTACTGCATAAATATACATAAATCCCGTAGCAGATCTAGGCAGGTGGAGCTGGGGGAGGTGGAGGGGTTCAGAGGAACTCTGATAGTGCACTGCAGGACTAGATTACAGTGAACACTGAACTAGACTATTTAAATGTTGAGCAAGCAATCTCATTGGCTGCAGGATCAGCAGAGGCCAATCAGCTTGTGCTGGTAATGATGTGATTGCTTGCAGATTGCGCCCTCTAGAGTTTCATGACTGAACTAGATATATAAAAAAAACAATGTTCTTAGAACATATTAAAGACCAAATAATTTTAAACAAACATTCTATTAATGTTACTGTAGTACGTTTGTTCATATCTTGAGAGAACCTTGTAAAAACACTTGCTAAAACTCTGAGAACATTTCCTGTTAGCTGGGTCAGTTGTGTTAATACATGTTTAAATGTTTAATCAGTAAAGCACTCTTACCTAAAATACCCATCAAACTGACATCTTTTGGCTGTTGCCGAACGGCAGGCCACAGAAACACCTCACCATTTTTCTTGTGAAGAAGAATAACAACGTGTATGTTTCCCATTGTAACGTCGATTTCATTGCTCCGTAGAATCAGAGACACACTGTTGAAACAGAAAAATGGATGGAAGAATTATAATTCACAGAAAGGGTCTATAACATACACAAACGTAGTAAAACACATAGTTTTAGGCAGTATATACCCCTCTGTACTGTGTTGAGTAGGTTCCTGGCCCCACAAAAACTCAACATGATTCTGGCCATCGTGGTATCTGATAGACCTTGTGTTTATTGTCAGGCGATGGTTTGTTTTGTAATGAAAGGCAATTTGACTGAATCCCTTTCGTCTAGTCATGGATTCTCCATTCATAGAGAACTCTAAGTCACACAGAAAGTCACATATAAGTGTATGTACAAAACATTCATTTAAAAAAGAAGACATTCAAAAGGATGGGCATGTAGAGTAAAGGCCCGTTCACACCAAGAACGATAACTATAAAGATAACTATAATGATAACTATATTTGCGTCTACACCAACGAACGATAACGGTCTGTTTGTTCGGAGCTCACGTGCTCCGGTTTCAAAGTGTGTACCTGTTTTTGCTGTTCTTGTTGCATTTACACAGCTTTAACCAGCAGATGTCTATGTTTCAAATGAATAGCTAGTGTAATCGATCTAGTCTTTTTCAATGCAACTTCAAAGTAAGCAAGACAATGTTGTCGAAAACTAGGGCTAGGGCTAGATACCAATTTTATTTTACACCATTTGCTAGCCTGGCATAATGATCACATCTTACCATTTATTCCGAGGGTATGTCTGATTGTTTTCTATACAGCGGGTAAAATAAGTATTGAACACTTCACCATTTTTCTCAGTAAATATATTTCTAAAGGTGCTATTGACTATTGGTGCTATTGGTGCTATAGAAATCAAACCATAGATGTCCATAAATTATGTGTAATAATATTAAATGACACAGGGAAAAAGTATTGAACACGCTTGCTGAAATTTATTTAATACTTCATACAAAAGCCTATATTGGTAATGACAGCTTCAAGACACCTCCTGTATGGAGAAACTAGTTGCATGCATTGCTCAGGTGTGATTTTGGCCCATTCTTCTTCAAATCTTGAATGTTCTGTGGGCCTCTTCTATGAACTCTGATCTCTAGTTCTTTCCATAGATTTTCAATTGGATTCAAGTCAGGTGATTGGCTGGGCCATTCTAGCAGCTTTATTTTCTTTCTCTGAAACCAAATGAGAGTTTCCTTGGCTGTGTGTTTGGGATCATTGTCTTGCTGAAATGTTCACCCTCATTCATCTTCATCATCCTGGTAGATGGCAGCAGACTTTTATCAATAATGTCTCTGTACATTTTTCCATTCATCCTTCCTTCAGTTATTTGAAGTTTGCCAGTACCGTATGCTGAAAAACAGCCCCACACCATAATGTTCCCACCTCCAAACTTCACTGTTGGTATGGTGTTTTTGGGGTGATGTCCAGTGCCATTTCTCCTCCAAACATGGTGTGCATTATGGCCTCCAAAGAGTTCAATTTTGGTCTCATCTGACCAAACTATATTCTCCCAGTATTTCACAGCCTTGTCCAAATGTTGTGCAGCAAACTTTAAACGAGCTTCTTGATGCTTTTTCTTCAGCAATGGAGTCTTGTGTGGTGAGCATGCATACAGGCCATGGCGGCTGAGTGCGTTACTTATTGTTTTCTTTGAATCAATTGTACCTGCTAAATCCAGGTCTTTCTGAAGCTGTCCACAAGTGGTCCTTGGCTCTTGGACAGCTCTTCTGATAATTCTTTTCACTCCTCTGTCAGAAATCTTGTGAGGAGCACCTGGTCCCAACAGTGCTCATTGAAACATTCAGAAGTTTTGAAATCCTTCTGTAACCAATGCCATCAGTATTTTTTTGCCACAATAAGGCTGCGAAGGTCTTGAGAGAGCTCTTTGCTTTTACCCATCACGAGATGTTTCTTGTGTGACACCTTGCTAATGACACAGCTTTTTACAGGCCATCAGTTGGGAATGAACCAGCTAACATTAATTTGCACTGACAAGGGGCATGATTGCTTTCTCATTACTGATTGTCTTGGCTTTCCATGTCAGGACTCGGGTTTGATCTATCCCTTTTCTCTTGCAACTTTTGTTTTTGTTTTCTTTCTGCACGTGACGGTCGCTCTCAGCTGATCGCGTTCTGCAATCAGTGTTGCTGCTTGCGCTATATCGCAGCTTGTTATTTTTTCTCTGATTTCTCTGCTATTTAATCTCCTGTTTTCTTTCTTTTCTTTGCCAGCATGTTTTGTTTCCCGTACGATTCACACATACCCTTTTTGTTGTTAACCAGTTTTCAGTCTTGTCGTTTGGTGTTTCTCTCTGTTATCTGCACAGTTGTTCCGTTGGATCCTCGGACGGTCTGAAACCCTTGATCAACGGAATTCCCGGTCGCAACTTAAACACATCTAAAGTGACTTATTCTTCAGTAATTTCCTCCTCTTGTGGTGGTCGGTCTGGACTGATCTTTATCAACCGCTACTTGACATTTATCATGGACCAAGATTAATTCTGTGTTCGTCTGCTGTTCGCTTGGTCTTTGACCTCTTGCCTGTTTGATTCTCCTCCTTGCATTTCCTGTGGATTAGGCACTTGGTGGACTGATTATCTGGTTTTTGAAGATTGCCTGGACTGTGATTATTCGCTGTTCTACTGAGTTGAGTCTGGCCCTGAGCTTTGCGCTCGTTGTCAGTTATTTGAGCTGAATTAATAAAGTTTATTGAGCATATCTCTGCTTTTGGGTCCTTTATCACTGAAAACCTGACATCCCATGCCTTTTTGCACCTCCCTTTCTTCATGTGTTCAATACTTTTCCCCTGTGTCATTTAATGACATTAATGACATTTAATCACATAACTTAATTTATGGACATCTATGATTTGATTTCTTTGCTTGTGTGGATTGCATTGGTGGCATGTTCAATACTTATTTTACCCACTGTATATCCGTTTTCTTTAAAGTAGCCTTGAAAAGGGGGTTTGAATTGTCAAACAGCGGTGGCCGGTGGCTTTTTCTGGATCTCGGCGTTTAATTCTCCGCAATGTCATCTGCCATTTTAAATGCGTAAGCCCTTAAAGTACAACTGATTCTGATTGGCTGTCCATGTTTTATCATTCAATAGCTGGAAAAAAAACGTTCTGAAAGTGATCCCAATGATATAGTTTATCTATATCTTTATCGTTATCTTTATATTTCTCATTCTTGGTGTGAACGGGCCTTAAATGTGTAATAGTTACCTGAAGCAGAATCCTGTAGCAGTTTGAGTTTGTGAGGAAGAGGAACATCAAAACAAAGTGGCTTAGACTGACCAGCAGCAGGCAGCAGGAAACGATTGCTATGAACTGTTGGAACTAAGAGAGAACACAACCAAATGCTGTATCATAACTATTACATAAAATTGTTTTACATAATAAGTACGTTTGAGAGATCTTTATGTACCTGACATAGTAGAGAGAACCGTTTTTTCTCTCTGCTGTGGAATCATGGGCATTTCATCTTAGGGCAGGAGAAGGTGCAACTGATCAAATTAGACTTACTTCAAAATTCCTCAAATTAAAGTTAGTGTATTCATACGTACCACGAGCGAGTAACCTCTCTAAAAAAAAAAAAAGAAGAAGAAAGGGGGGGGGGTAGTCATTAAAAAGCAGACTATTTATAACACATCTGATTTATAAGTCAGTTTATTAATAAGTTACTGACCAAAGCACTCAATGAAATTAATAAATAATGAAAAGTTTAATGTAACAATGCATTTTGAAATAATTAAATATAAAAATAAATTAATCAGTAATTAAATTGTACCAAATATTTTTTCTCAAATATTTATCAAATAATACAATTATAAAAAAACAATCACTAATAAAACATTTCATAATAATTACTTTCACAAAACATATGCTACATTTAAATTATTTTCTTTTCATGATTTAAATGTATTTCCAAATGTTGCTTTTAATATTAAAGGGATAGTGAAAATGAAACTAGCCATCATTCACTCACCCTGGTGTTGTTTTAATGCAGTATGCTGTTCTGTCTTTTTCAAAACCACAAAAGGAGAACGCAACGTCAAATACAACGCCGAAAATGATCTGTGTACTTTCTTCACTGAGTTGAATCTCCAGACAGGGACTACGGTTGTCAGGAAAACAGTCAGAATGGCAGTTAAATGATATGTGAACGCAATAACTTCTCGTTGTGACGAACAATGGATATATTCACCTCAAAGAAGAAGGTACATGGATTGAATTTCATGTCGCATTTTTATTAATCTTGATTTCAAGTCGCAGTGAACTGAAGTGCTAATAGAGTCTCACGGACGCACAGATGAACAGGATTTTCATTAAATGATACATTAAAATTCCATCTGTTTTTACCAAACCCACAGAAAACTTGAAATATACAACAAGTGTTGCATGGGATTGTTCTAAGATGCTTTTGCATCTTTTTTTAAAAAGCTTGATGTTGGACGCAATTCATTGCCATTATATGGATGAGAGTGAGTGGGACTTTTATTTTAATTCTCCTTTTGTGGTCCACAAAAAAAAGAAGGGGATGCTGCATTAGAACATTAGGGTGAGAAAATGATAGTGTAACTTACTTTAAGAGGCTTCATTTCTAAATCGCACCTAAAGCATTATTTTATTTATTTTCATTTAATTCTCTACATATTTTTTAATGTGTATTTACTCTTAACTTTGCTTTTAATAAAGCAAATTTTCAGTAATTATTTGTAAAAACAAAGTAGCCAGTGATAAACACGTTCTTGAGAAAGTATAGGAGTCTTTGTCAACTTTTAGAAAAAAAAGGCATACCATGGGTCCAAGAATGACTGTGCAGAAAGGGCAGAAAGGGCAGACCACGCTCAGCGGGAGCACGGGACCGACTGGATGAACCAGGCCGACTGAGCAGAATGGGATGACCGGAATTGAGATGGTACTGGCTAAATCCTGGTGCTGGGATATAAAACAAGTGGGAAAAAATTTAAAGGCAGATGCAGTATACTGAATTTGGCTTAAAAAGAAAATTCATCTATTTTCTAAAAGCATGTTATAAAACTTATTGTGAATGATCTATTCATGTACATGTTTCTTTTCTTTTTTTTAACCTTTAATCTTTTTTACTTTAGATTTTAATCAAAATATCATAACTGGATCTTCCTGTGAAATCGACAGACTTCTCTGGTGATGTATGCACACCTTCAACACTTTGTTCAAATAAAGTTTGTGTGGCCTAGATGGTAAAAAGGTGCATTTCATCCCGAAATCGTATTCATTATTAAGCAGTTTCACTCAGATGTGCATCACAATACAGAAGAAAATATCTATCGTTACTTCAGTTTCATCACAACTTTAACTTCTCTGCAATAGTTTGAGTAAATCAACTGTTAGTTCAACATTGTATACCTACATGCAGGAGATGAAGGTCGGAAACCCATTACTGATTAAAAAAGAAAGAGAAAAGTGTTATTCACAGTATACAGTGGGCAACAAGTCCAAGACCAAAACTGGGAAAATCTGTGATTTTCTTTTATTTAAACCTGGAAACAAAGTTTAGGGATTTGAACATTCTAAAAAAAGTCATGTTATGACAGAAAATGAAGAAGGAATATTTAAGATTCTGCACTCAGGATCATGTCAATTCATGTTTGTACTCAAATGGTTATGTTGATAATATATTTTGTAATCAAATAAACTGTACAGTAATTAATTAAAACTAATTAAAACTATTAATTTAACTATTTAAAGTAAGTGACATTTCACCCCCCTTGTGTAAAAATAAAAAATACATGCATAAATACAGTAGCTGAATCTATTCATGTTCAGATACATACAGAATGCACAAACAAAGTAGTTTCACATATTTTATTAGATCTTTTGGTTAACCTAAAATGCTGTTGATGCACAGCTTGATTAATACATTCGTACATAGTTTAACTTTTCATATTGCTGCCATCACTGTCACTGTGTTTATTTTGCTGCATAAAATGGACCTTGCTATTTTGTTAAAGGTCAAATATTTGCACACTTTCATTTACAAGGTTTGCAAAAAACCCTCAGTTCTCACCTGGAGGTCTGGGATTCTCTCCTCCCTCTTTGGGTTTGTCGGCAACTTCCACTTCATCTTCCTGTGGTTTTGTGACGACCATAGAGGTGAGGGGGGTGACAAACTGGTATTTCAGGGAGAGTTTGAGAGCTTCTTTCTCTTCATCCTCTTTCTCTTGTCCTTTAAGAAGCACCCTGAGACAGAAAGATGTCCTCAATGTCCAACTTAAAATGCAGAATGTCACATAACTCCATAAACTTACTGCCTTTCCAGAAGCTGCTTCACTGTAAGGTAGGCCCACAGTCTCTGCATGAAATCTTCATTCTCAGGTGGGACATCACTGGGGTCTTTTATCATTACAGTGTCCTGATACGTCACATTATTGCCTTTCTGTTCAGAAAAAATAATACTAATGAACATTTTCATCAGGAATGTTGTCATTACCACTTACAGTAATAACCTTCTCTGAAAACAAAGTGACCATTATTCCAAACCAAACCGAAAAACCGTGATACTCTCATGGTATACCAAAAGCACGAGTGAATGCGATCATCTCTTCCTCTTTAATACTAGTTACAGAATAAACATGACTGAACATCTGAAGGTATGTTGAAAGATACAGTACAACTTACTGAAACGTATAATATCTTGTGTAATTGAAAGTCAGTAGAACAGCTTGTAAACACTGTGTCATGTAGCATTTACCTCAGGCGAGTCCACAGCTTGTTAGTTCGTCAGAGAAGCTCTTTCACTAAATATATGCACTATATTAGCCTATATATTATATTTTACTTAACTTGTTCGTGATGTCTTCATTATTTAATGTATGTTTAAATAAATCTGTCATGAAAATGACAGCCACTGTGTAAATGATTATATTTCAACAACGAATTGGAGTAAAAACATAATTTTATGAATAAATTTAGAAGTTAATGCAAAAACTGCCTCATGTGCTGTTTACAAGTTGCATACAATCATCCAAACTCTTAAACAACTGACCATCAATGACCTAATATCTCATATAATGACCTCAGTTTTTTTTTTCTCAGACTGCTGAGAAAAAAAACAGCACACTCAATCCCTACCAATTTGAATTTGTAAAGCACCATGATGATCTTACTGATACTGCAATGACTTCAGTGCTGAAACTCTCCACACTGTTGTCTGTGATTTGTCCTGAGACCACAATCTCAGAGCCATTGAAGTACAGGGTAAAGCTGGTCTTGGTAAGGTTTGTGCCTCCTGTGTATTTAAGTTGAATATGAGTGAGGAGAGGGACGGCAACTTCCTCATAGAAGCCCTACAATATAACAAACCAAAATAAAGGGTTTAAATGCATTCAAACACAGAACAGATAAGAACTGAGGATGAATTCACAGCTGATTCTCTGTAGTTCACCTGCAGCTGTAGATCAGCGTCCGAATCTTCATAAATCCTGCGAGCAACTCCACCATTTTCCAGTGACATCTTTGTCAGGAAGTCAAAGTTAACATCATATCCAAAACCAAGACAATAGAGGGGAAACTTCAGCCCAATGGCCTCTTTCACATTGGCCATTATCCTCTGTATGTTAGTTTCACCTGTTAGAGAGAAAAAATAAGTTAGACTACCCACAGTACATGCTTGAAAATCATAATTATGACATTTTTTGAGTGATCAGAAAGCAATGGGTGCATTGGACAATTTTCATATTTCTTATTCTTTTCTCTTACTGACAAAGACAAGAACCAAATTGGTCATGATAATCATCTTCTGGTCCTACAGGCATTTTAATTAGGTCTAAAACCTATTATTAACAGTGAACTAGTAAACTAGTGCTACAATAAAACGCCATTAGCTCGTGTTTGTCAGTGTGAATCTGTGCCTGAAGTGGGATCTCCATCAGTCAGCAGGATCAGGATGGAGGCGGTTCCCTCTCGTGGATGTCGATTGATCATGTCTACTCCTGCTAGAACTGCAGCGTTTATGTCTGTGGCTAAAGGAACAACAAACATAGTTGTGTCACTTTGAGGAACAGCTTTCTTACTCCCCATTTAGCATTAGGAACTCACCTCCTCTATCTCTGATCTCCTTCACAAAAGATTTTGCATTCTCCAGGTTTTGCTTGGTAGCTTTCAGGAGTTCACGCTTCCATATGTCAATGTCACTGTCAAAGGTGATCAATCCAAAGTGGTCATCCTCATGAAGATCACTTAAAATCCTTAGCAGTGCCAAACGAGTCTAAAGAAAAACACTTCTGTCAGAAAACCTGAAAGTTATTCTTTCTCCATTACGACTGTATACTAATTTACCAGATATGGGCAGTGTTTTTACTAATTTAAACTAAGCAAATCCAAATGCAAATGTTCTTTTAACATATAAATGCACAATGCTGCAAGATCCTTCAAAAAATGTCCTTCAGTGGTTTTACCATCAATTTTTATAGCTTGTTATCCTTTTGGTTGATTTGCTGAAACATTGACATTTACCTGATCTATTTTTCTGCCGTGCATAGACCCGCTCCGGTCAATGATAAACACCACATTTTTGGGAATACGTGGAACATCAGAGGGTGCAAAGTAGTGGACAAAATAGCCATTTGATACCTGAGAGAAAACAAAAGAACATTCTGAATATCATTCATGTCTTTTTACATAGCCAGTCTTTCAAAATACTTTGCCATATTTATTTTGCTCTTGTAAAGCACGTTATTGAAAAATGTACCATGATTTCTCCTTTGGGATTTAGTCTCTCAACATCGTATGTTATAAGCAGGTCACCATTCAGCCCATTTTCTCCACAGCTTTTGCACTTGGTCTGTTGATCTTGAGTGGGGTAGAAGGTCACCCATGCCTGAAATGATCAGTTTGGTCATCTGGTCACTTTGTTTGAAGTGTAATAGCATAATGAGAACATCTAAGCTAAGGGTTTTACCCTCATTTTAAGCTCTTACGTCTTTGTCTGCTCTGGTAGTTTTGATGGCATTGGCCAGATCACCGGTGCTCAAATCTCCTTTCACCTCCAAGAAGGAAATTCCTGGTTTCTCTTGGATGTGTACATCCATCTAATGTGAGTAAAAGAAACATGATCTTTCTATACATCTAAATTGATGATCTATTTCCCTCTTTGTTTCTTCTTCTACCTTGAAATCTGCCACCGGCTGCATCGGTTGGGCATTGATGAGTAACTCATATTTGCCAAGGCGGCGCTTTAGCAGTTCTTCGTAGGTCAACTCAAAGGTCACTTTACTAAAAGCAGCCACCGTCACTGAAGTTTTAAAGTCTTCTAAAGTCCTTCCAACAGATCTGAAATAGAAATGAATCCCAGCATATTACTAAACATGCTATAAAAACACATTTTATGGAACTATATTTTTAATGTCCAGTACTTGATCAGTCCAGCACTTTCTCCTCGAGATACTGCTTTACTGTACTGCTGCTGAGCTTCCTGTTTTTCCTTCACAACTCCATCATATATCTTCCCCTCTATGGTCCTATGGAGAAAATGACAATGACATCCTCTTAATACTGTATGTGTATCTCATACATACAGTACTTCATAAAAGAATTAATAAATCTTTATTTTGTTGTTGTTTAGCTGCATTATAATGGACATGACCTGACACCAACATGTTATAAATGTCTTCTTTACCACTTTATCTCGACTTATAACACTACTCATGTTCCCTACATTCTGAATTTGCTGATGAAGGCAGTCTTGGGTATCTTGACCTCAAACTGGATCTCTTGAGATTCATTCAGTGTGTTCGCCACACGGCTTGTGATGACCGTTGTGGCGTAGCGACTGGTGACCGTGGAGTTAATGTAGAAGCTGTATATATCCACATTTTGTTTCTGTTGAGACATCAAACAGTACAGTCAAATTGGATGGTGCACATTTACTCCTCCTTTTTGTGTGGGATTGTTCAAATATTTACTGCACGAAAATGGCATGAAGAAAAGGCCTTTGGACTAAACAACAAATACATTTTGATGACTACATCTCAGTGTAAACTATTGAGCAATAGATAGTTCTCTTTACTCAAACTGCATTTTAAAAGATACACTGCTGTTCAGAAATCAGTACAATCTTTAATTTCTGAAAGAAGTTTCTTAGGCTTACCAATGCTGCATTTATTGGATCTAAAAAAACAGCTCTTAAATCAGTAATTTTATGAAATTTTGCAGTTTAAAATAACATATTACATTTTAAATTATAATTTATTCCTGTGATCAAAGCTGAATTTCCAGCATCATTACTCCAGTCTTCAGTGTCACATGATCCTTCAGAAATCATTCTAATATGCTGATTTAATGCTTAAGAAACATTTGTTATTAGTGTTAAAAACACTAATATTAATTTAGTGGAAACAGTAATACATTTATTTTTTAGGATTATTTGATGAATAAAGTTTAAAACAACAGCTTTTATAGGAAATAGGCTACATATATTATATATAATGTTACTAAAGATTTCTGTCACGTTTGATCAATTTAATGATTAAAAGTATTAATTTCTGCATCTTAACCTCAAATACAAATAATTAATCTGTTTGTAGAATCTTCATCTTAAACTAAGCTTTGACCCTCACCTTCTTAACAGGTTGTGAACTGGCTGAGATGAGAAAGACGCCCAAGAGAATCAGTCTGAGAGCTGCTCGATCCATCATGACCTGCTCAGAAAACAGACCTCGAAACACACACTGCCTTTAAACTCCTGACCACATCATGCGATTGGCTATTATTGACTGTATTCAGGAACCACCCCCTTCATATGTAATCAGAGTCTCTTGAACCCCTCAAAAGTCAATACTGAGCCATGCTTTTTTTTTTCTTTTTTTTTTTTTTTTAGAAAATATATTATCTATATAACTTGTAAATACTTCACATTCTGTAGAAGTTTTTTTTTTGCTTTGTTTTTATTTTATATTCAGACATGACCTCAAAAAATACATACTTTACAGAAATAATTACAATACTTAGAAAGGCACCAATCAAAGGGTTGCTATGTATACATAAAATTTATAGATAGACGGACAGTCTATTGCCAATGACTGAAAAAACACTTAAAACAAACATCAGCAAGTGTTTTACACAGAAGCATGCTCTATCCCAGTTTACAATTTGTCCACTTTGAACTCTACAGCTGAGTGACAGTGAAATCAGAAATGTCTCTCTGCATCACAGCCTGGAACGGGACAAGCCAACATCTGATAACTGGAGTTGAAGGAAGTGTGTAGTCTGTGACGTCCTCCCTACAGATACATTCATATATTAAAACAGATATATAATAAAAGAAAAAATCAGCTGTGTGTGTATCTTTTGATCACTTACCAGCTCGCCTTCACTTCCTGGTCCATTATCTTTAGAGTTGGTGTTTGTGATCCTTGAATCTCCTCATATGAAGCCTCAGCTTTTCCTTGAACATTATCCACAGTTATTGAGATTTTATCCCATGATGGTTTAATAAAGCAAGTTAAAAATCAGAATTTACCATTTAATTGCTCACCCAGCTAACAGAAATATGTTCTAAGATAGTTTTGCTAATGTTCCTGTTAAGTTATGAAAATGTTATTTCTGAATGTTCTCTAAAAAATTCAAAATGTCCAGTTTTTTTTAATCTTTTTTTTTTCTCTTGGTTATATGAACGTTAAGGGAGTAAAAACACTACAGGAATATCCAACTAAAATGTTTTAGTTGGATATTTAGATGGCCATGTTAATTTATTTGGTCTTGGCAGACTAGATCTGCTATGCTGCTGCTGCTGTTGATTATTGCTGCTGCTGCAGAGCAACTATGGACTTGTTACTGCTAATAGATACACAGACACACTGCTGTGAGCATGTAAGATATGCTGCTGCTGCATAAATATACATAAATCCCGTAGCAGATCTAGGCAGGTGGAGCTGGGGGAGGTGGAGGAGTTCAGAGGAACTCTGATAGTGCGCTGCAGGACCAGATTACAGTGAACACTGAACTAGACTATTTAAATGTTGAGCAAGCAATCTCATTGGCTGCAGGATCAGCAGAGGCCAATCAGCTTGTGCTGGTAATGAGGTGGTTGTTTGCAGATTGCGCCTTCTAGAGTTTCATGACTGAACTAGATATATAAATAACATTTTCATGCTAATATTTTTAGAACATTGTTAAAGAACAAAACATTCTGTTGATGTTACTGGAAGAAAATTTGTTCATATCTTGAGAGAACCTTGTAAAAACACTTGCTAAAACTCTGAACATTCCCTGTTAGCTGGGTCAGTTGTGTTAATACATGTTTAAATGTTTAATCAGTGAAGCATTCTTACCTAAAATACCCATCAAACTGACATCTTTTGGCTGTTGCCGAACGGCAGGCCACAGAAACACCTCACCATTTTTCTTGTGAAGAAGAATAACAACGCGTATGTTTCCCATTGTAACGTCCATTTCATTGCTCCGTAGAATCAGAGACACACTGTTGAAACAGAAAAATGGATAGAAGAATTATAATTCACAGAAAGGGTCTATAACATACACAAACGTAGTAAAACACATAGTTTTAGGCAGTATATACCCCTCTGTACTGTGTTGAGTAGGTTCCTGGCCCCACAAAAACTCAACATGATTCTGGCCATCGTGGTATCTGATAGACCTTGTGTTTATTGTCAGGCGATGGTTTGTTTTGTAATGGAAGGCAATTTGACTGAATCCCTTTTGTCTAGTCATGGATTCTCCATTCATAGAGAACTCTAAGACACACAGAAAGTCACATATAAGTGTATGTACAAAACATTCATTTAAAAAAGATGACATTCAAAAAGATGGGCATGTAGAGTAAAGGCCCGTTCACACCAAGAACGATAACTATAAAGATAACTATAACGATAACTATATTTGCGTCCACACCAACGAACAATAGCGGTCTGTTTGTTCTGAGCTCATGTGCTGCGGTTTCAAATTGTGTACCTGTTTTTGCTGTTCTTGTTGCGTCAGTTACACTTGTTGTAAGTTGAATATGGAAGGCGTAGGATGTAGCGTAAGCGTTTTGAACAGCAAGAGGCATTACACTTTTTTCGTAACTTGAATATGGAAGGCGGTCTGGCAGAAGCTAGATGTTTTACTTTATATCTTGTTAAATATGGATATTTTTTCTTACACAAACACATCGTTTTGCTTCAGAAGGCCTTTATTAACCCCCCGGACCTGTGTGGAGAATGTTTTGCTTTGGACGGATGTACTTTCTTCAGCTTTATACTCGTTGGTCCCATTCACTGCCATTATAAAGCTTGGATATTTATTAATCTAACTCCGATTGTGTTCATCAGAAAGAAGAAGGTCAAATACACCTAGGATGGCTTGAGGGTGAGTAAATCTTGGGGTACTTTTCATTTCAAAGTGAACTAATCCTTTAATACTTCTTACCATTTATTCCGAGGGTATGACCGATTGTTTTCCATATCCATTTTCTTTAAAGTAGCCTTGAGAAGGGGGTTTGAATTGTCAAACAGCGGTGGCCGGTGGCTTTTTCTGGATCTCTGCGTTTAATTCTCCGCAATGTCATCTGCCATTTTAAATGCGCAAGCCCTTAAAGTACAACTGATTCTGATTGGCTGTCCATGTTTTATCGTTCAACAGCTGGGAAAAAAACATTCTCAAAGTGATCCCAATGATATAGTTTCTCTTTATCATTATCGTTATAGCTGTGCTGTGATTTTTAGAACTATATCTTTATCGTTATCTTTATAGTTATCATTCTTGGTGTGAACGGGCCTTAAATGTGTAATAGTTACCTGAAGCAGAATCCTGTAGCAGTTTGAGTTTGTGAGGAAGAGGAACGTCAAAACAAAGTGGCTTAGACTGACCAGCAGCAGGCAGCAGGAAACGATTGCTATGAACTGTTGGAACTAAGAGAGAACACAACCAAATGCTGTATCATAACTATTACATAAAATTGTTTTACATAATAAGTACGTTTGAGAGATCTTTATGTACCTGACATAGTAGAGAGAACAGTTTCCCTCTCCTGTGGAATCATGGGCATTTCATCTAAGGGTGCAACAGATCAAATTAGACTTATTTTAAAATTCCTTAAATCAAAGTTAGTGTATTCATACGTACCACGAGCGAGTAACCTCTCTAAAAAAAAAAAAAAAAAGAAGGGGGGGGGGGGGGGGGTAGTCATTAAAAAGCAGACTATTTATAACACATCTGATTCATAAGTCAGTTTATCAATAAGTTACTGACCAAAGCACTCAATGAAATTAATAAATAATGAAAAGTTTAATGTAACAATGCATTTTGAAATAATTAAATATAAAAATAAATTAATCAGTAATTAAATTGTACCAAATATTTTTCTCAAACATTTATCAAATAAAACAATTATATAAAAAAAACAATCACTAATAAAACATTTCATAATAATTACTTTCACAAAACATATGCTACATTTAAATTATTTTCTTTTCATGATTTAAATGTATTTCCAAATGTTGCTTTTAATATTAAAGGGATAGTGAAAATGAAACTAGCCATCATTCACTCACCCTGGTGTTGTTTTAATGCAGTATGCTGTTCTGTCTTTTTCAAAACCACAAAAGGAGAACGCAACGTCAAATACAACGCCGAAAATGATCTGTGTACTTTCTTCACTGAGTTGAATCTCCAGACAGGGACTACGGTTGTCAGGAAAACAGTCAGAATGGCAGTTAAATGATATGTGAACGCGATAACTTCTCGTTGTGACGAACAATGGATATATTCACCTCAAAGAAGAAGGTACATGGATTGAATTTCATGTCGCATTTTTATTAATCTTGATTTCAAGTCGCAGTGAACTGAAGTGCTAATAGAGTCTCACGGACGCACAGATGAACAGGATTTTCATTAAATAATACATTAAAATTCCATCTGTTTTTACCAAACCCACAGAAAACTTGAAATATACAACAAGTGTTGCATGGGATCGTTCTAAGATGCTTTTGCATCTTTTTTTAAAAAAGCTTGATGTTGGACGCAATTCTTTGCCATTATATGGATGAGAGTGAGTGGGACTTTTATTTTAATTCTCCTTTTGTGGTCCACAAAAAAAAGAAGGGGATGCTGCATTAGAACATTAGGGTGAGAAAATGATAGTGTAACTTACTTTAAGAGGCTTCATTTCTAAATCGCACCTAAAGCATTATTTTATTTATTTTCATTTAATTCTCTACATATTTTTTAATGTGTATTTACTCTTAACTTTGCTTTTAATAAAGCAAATTTTCAGTAATTATTTGTAAAAACAAAGTAGCCAGTGATAAACACGTTCTTGAGAAAGTATAAAAAGGCATACCATGGGTCCAAGAATGACTGTGCAGAAAGGGCAGAATGGGCGGACCACGCTCACTGAGAACACGGGACCGACTGGACGAACCAGGCCGACTGAGCAGAATGGGATGACCAGAATTGAGATGGTACTGGCTAAATCCTGGTGCTGGGATATAAAACAAATGGGAAAAAATTTAAAGGCAGATGCAGTATACTGAATTTGGCTTAAAAAGAAAATTCATCTATTTTCTAAAAGCATGTTATAAAACTTATTGTGAATGATCTATTCATGTACATGTTTCTTTTCTTTTTTTTAACCTTAGTTTTTGACTTTAGATTTTAATCAAAATATCTTAACTGGATCTTCCTGTGAAATCGACAGACTTCTCTGGTGATGTACAGTGGGTACGGAAAGTATTCAGACCCCTTCAATTTTTCACTCTTTGTTATATTGCAGCCATTTGCTAAAATCATTTAAGTTCATTTTTTTTCCTCATTAATGTACACACAGCACCCCATATTGACAGAAAAACACAGAATTGTTGACATTTTTGCAGATTTATTAAAAAAGAAAAACTGAAATATCACATGGTCCTAAGTATTCAGACCCTTTGCTGTGACACTCATATATTTAACTCAGGTGCTGTCCATTTCTTCTGATCATCCTTGAGATGGTTCTATACCTTCATTTGAGTCCAGCTGTGTTTGATTATACTAATTGGACTTGATTAGGAAAGCCACACACCTGTCTATATGAGACCTTACAGCTCACAGTGCATGTCAGAGCAAATGAGAATCATGAGGTCAAAGGAACAGCCTGAAGAGCTCAGAGACATAATTGTGGCAAGGCACAGATCTGGCCAAGGTTATAAAACAAATTTCTGCTGCACTTAAGGTTCCTAAGAGCACAGTGGCCTCCATAATCCTTAAATGGAAGATGTTTGGGATGACCAGAACCCTTCCTAGAGCTGGCCGTCCGGCCAAACTGAGCTATCGGGGGAGAAGAGCCTTGGTGAGAAAGGTAAAGAAGAACCCAAAGATCACTGTGGCTGAGCTCCAGAGATGCAGTCGGGAGATGGGAGAAAGTTGTAGAAAGTCAACCATCACTGCAGCCCTCCACCAGTCGGGGCTTTATGGCAGAGTGGCCCGACGGAAGCCTCTCCTCAGTGCAAGACACATGAAAGCCCGCATGGAGTTTGCTAAAAAACACCTGAAGGACTCCAAGATGGTGAGAAATAAGATTCTCTGGTCTGATGAGACCAAGATAGAACTTTTTGGCCTTAATTCTAAGCGGTACGTGTGGAGAAGACCAGGCACTGTCCAATACAGTCCCAACAGTGAAGCATGGTGGTGGCAGCATCATGCTGTGGGGGTGTTTTTCAGCTGCAGGGACAGGACGACTGGTTGCAATTGAGGGAAAGATGAATTCAGCCAAGTATCCTGGACGAAAACCTTCTCCAGAGTGCTCAGGACCTCAGACTGGGCCGAAGGTTTACCTTCCAACAGTACAATGACCCTAAGCACACAGCTAAAATAACGAAGGAGTGGCTTCACAACAACTCCGTGACTGTTCTTGAATGGCCCAGCCAGAGCCCTGACTTAAACACAATTGAGCATCTCTGGAGACACCTAAAAATGGTTGTCCACCAACGTTTACCATCCAACCTGACAGAACTGGAGAGGATCTGCAAGGAGGAATGGCAGAGGATCCCCAAATTCAGGTGTGAAAAACTTGTTGCATCTTTCCCAAAAAGACTCATGGCTTTATTAGATCAAAAGGGTGTTTCTGCTAAATACTGAGCAAAGGGTCTGAATACTTAGGACCATGTGATATTTCAGTTTTTCTTTTTTAATAAATCTGCAAAAATGTCAACAATTCTGTGTTTTTCTGTCAATATGGGGTGCTGTGGGTACATTAATGAGGAAAAAAAATGAACTTAAATGATTTTAGCAAATGGCTGCAATATAACAAAGAGTGAAAAATTGAAAGGGGTCTGAATACTTTCCGTACCCACTGTATGCACGACTTCAACACTTTGTTCAAATAAAGTTTGTGTGGCCTAGATGGTAAAAAGGTGCATTTCATCCCAAAATCTTATTCATTATTAAGCAGTTTCACTCAGATGTGCATCACAATACAGAAGAAAATATCTATCGTTACTTCAGTTTCATCACAACTTTAACTTCTCTGCAATAGTTTGAGTAAATGAACTGTTAGTTCAACATTGTATACCTACATGCAGGAGATGAAGGTCGGAAACCCATTACTGATTAAAAAAGAAAGAGAAAAGTGTTATTCACAGTATACAGTGGGCAACAAGTCCAAGACCAAAACTGGGAAAATCTGTGATTTTCTTTTATTTAAACCTGGAAACAAAGTTTAGGGATTTGAACATTCTAAAGAAAGTCATTTTATGACAGAAAATGAAGAAGGAATACTTAAGATTCTGCACTCAGGATCATGTCAATTCATGTTTGTACTCAAATGGTTATGTTGATAATATATTTTGTAATCAAATAAACTGTACAGTAATTAATTAAAACTAATTAAAACTATTAATTTAACTATTTAAAGTAAGTGACATTTCACCCCCCTTGTGTAAAAATAAAAAATACATGCATAAATACAGTAGCTGAATCTATTCATGTTCAGATACAGAATCAGATACATACAGGATGCACAAACAAAGTAGTTTCACATATTTTATTAGATCTTTTGGTTAACCTAAAATGCTGTTGATGCACAGCTTGATTAATACATTCGTACATAGTTTAACTTTTCATATTGCTGCCATCACTGTCACTGTGTTTATTTTGCTGCATAAAATGGACCTTGCTATTTTGTTAAAGGTCAAATATTTGCACACTTTCATTTACAAGGTTTGCAAAAACCCCTCAGTTCTCACCTGGAGGTCTGGGATTCTCTCTTCCCTCTTTGGGTTTGTCGGCAACTTCCACTTCATCTTCCTGTGGTTTTGTGACGACCATAGAGGTGAGGGGGGTGACAAACTGGTATTTCAGGGAGAGTTTGAGAGCTTCTTTCTCTTCATCCTCTTTCTCTTGTCCTTTAAGAAGCACCCTGAGACAGAAAGATGTCCTCAATGTCCAACTTAAAATGCAGAATGTCACATAACTCCATAAACTTACTGCCTTTCCAGAAGCTGCTTCACTGTAAGGTAGGCCCACAGTCTCTGCATGAAATCTTCATTCTCAGGTGGGACATCACTGGGGTCTTTTATCATTACAGTGTCCTGATACGTCACATTATTGCCTTTCTGTTCAGAAATAATAATACTAATGAACATTTTCATCAGGAATGTTGTCATTACCACTTACAGTAATAACCTTCTCTGAAAACAAAGTGACCATTATTCCAAACCAAACCGAAAAACCGTGATACTCTCCTGGTATACCAAAAGCACGAGTGAATGCGATCATCTCTTCCTCTTTAATACTAGTTACAGAATAAACATGACTGAACATCTGAAGGTATGTTGAAAGATACAGTACAACTTACTGAAACGTATAATATCTTGTGTAATTGAAAGTCAGTAGAACAGCTTGTAAACACTGTGTCATGTAGCATTTACCTCAGGCGAGTCCACAGCTTGTTAGTTCGTCAGAGAAGCTCTTTCACTAAATATATGCACTATATTAGCCTATATATTATATTTTACTTAACTTGTTCGTGATGTCTTCATTATTTAATGTATGTTTAAATAAATCTGTCATGAAAATGACAGCCACTGTGTAAATGATTATATTTCAACAACGAATTGGAGTAAAAACATAATTTTATGAATAAATTTAGAAGTTAATGCAAAAACTGCCTCATGTGCTGTTTACAAGTTGCATACAATCGTCCAAACTCTTAAACAACTGACCATCAATGACCTAATATCTCATATAATGACCTCAGTTTTTTTTTTCTCAGACTGCTGAGAAAAAAAACAGCACACTCAATCCCTACCAATTTGATACAATTTGTAAAGCACCATGATGATCTTACTGATACTGCAATGACTTCAGTGCTGAAACTCTCCACACTGTTGTCTGTGATTTGTCCTGAGACCACAATCTCAGAGCCGTTGAAGTACAGGGTAAAGCTGGTCTTGGTAAGGTTTGTGCCTCCTGTGTATTTAAGTTGAATATCAGTGAGGAGAGGGACGGCAACTTCCTCATAGAAGCCCTACAATATAACAAACCAAAATAAAGGGTTTAAATGCATTCAAACACAGAACAGATAAGAACTGAGGATGAATTCACAGCTGATTCTCTGTAGTTCACCTGCAGCTGTAGATCAGCGTCCGAATCTTCATAAATCCTGCGAGCAACTCCACCATTTTCCAGTGACATCTTTGTCAGGAAGTCAAAGTTAACATCACGTCCAAAACCAAGACAATAGAGGGGAAACTTCAGCCCAATGGCCTCTTTCACATTGGCCATTATCCTCTGTATGTTAGTTTCACCTGTTAGAGAGAAAAAATAAGTTAGACTACCCACAGTACATGCTTGAAAATCATAATTATGACATTTTTTGAGTGATCAGAAAGCAATGGGTGCATTGGACAATTCCCTATTTCTTATTCTTTTCTCTTACTGACAAAGACAAGAACCAAATTGGTCATGATAATCATCTTCTGGTCCTACAGGCATTTTAATTAGGTCTAAAACCTATTATTAACAAATTCTTATTAGACTGAGTGAACTAGTGCTACAATAAAACACCATTAGCTCGTGTTTGTCAGTGTGAATCTGTGCCTGAAGTGGGATCTCCATCAGTCAGCAGGATCAGGATGGAGGCGGTTCTCTCTCGTGGATGTCGATTGATCATGTCTACTCCTGCTAGAACTGCAGCGTTTATGTCTGTGGCTAAAGGAACAACAAACATAGTTGTGTCACTTTGAGGAACAACTTTCTTACTCCCCATTTAGCATTGAAAACTCACCTCCTCTATCTCTGATCTCCTTCACAAAAGATTTTGCATTCTCCAGGTTTTGCTTGGTAGCTTTCAGGAGTTCACGCTTCCATGTGTCAATGTCACTGTCGAAGGTGATCAATCCAAAGTGGTCATCCTCATGAAGATCACTTAAAATCCTTAGCAGTGCCAAACGAGTCTAAAGAAAAACACTTCTGTCAGAAAACCTGAAAGTTATTCTTTCTCCATTACGACTGTATACTAATTTACCAGATATGGGCAGTGTTTTTACTAATTTAAACTAAGCAAATTCACGTTGATTTCAATACCGAAATCCCTGTTCTTTTAACATATAAATTCACAATGCTGCAAGATCCTTCAAAAAATGTCCTTCAGTGGTTTTACCATCAACATTTTCATAGCTTGTTATCCTTTTGGTTGATTTGCTGAAACGTTGACATTCACCTGATCTATTTTTCTGCCGTGCATAGAACCGCTCTGGTCAATGATAAACACCACATTTTTGGGAATACGTGGAACATCAGAGGGTGCAAAGTAGTGGACAAAATAGCCATTTGATACCTGAGAGAAAACAAAAGAACATTCTGAATATCATTCATGTCTTTTTACATAGCCAGTCTTCCAAAATCCTTTGCCATATTTATTTTAATCTCGTAAAGCACGTTATTGAAAAATGTACCATGATTTCTCCTTTGGGATTTAGTCTCTCGACATCATATGTTATAAGCAGGTCACCATTCAGCCCATTTTCTCCACAGCTTTTGCACTTGGTCTGTTGATCTTGAGTGGGGTAGAAGGTCACCCATGCCTGAAATGATCAGTTTGGTCATCTGGTCACTTTGTTTGAAGTGTAATAGCATAATGAGAACATCTAAGCTAAGAGTTTTACCCTCATTTTAAGCTCTTACGTCTTTGTCTGCTCTGGTGGTTTTGATGGCATTGGCCAGATCACCGGTGCTCAAATCTCCTTTCACCTCCAAGAAGGAAATTCCTGGTTTCTCTTGGATGTGTACATCCATCTAATGTGAGTAAAAGAAACATGATCTTTCTATACATCTAAATTGATGATCTATTTCCCTCTTTGTTTCTTCTTCTACCTTGAAATCTGCCACCGGCTGCATCGGTTGGGCATTGATGAGTAACTCATATTTGCCAAGGCGGCGCTTTAGCAGTTCTTCGTAGGTCAACTCAAAGGTCACTTTACTAAAAGCAGCCACCGTCACTGAAGTTTTAAAGTCTTCTAAAGTCCTTCCAACAGATCTGAAATAGAAATGAATCCCAGCATATTACTAAACATGCTATAAAAACACATTTTATGGAACTATATTTTTAATGTCCAGTACTTGATCAGTCCAGCACTTTCTCCTCGAGATACTGCTTTACTGTACTGCTGCTGAGCTTCCTGTTTTTCCTTCACAACTCCATCATATATCTTCCCCTCTATGGTCCTATGGAGAAAATGACAATGACATCCTCTTAATACTGTATACTGTGTAACTCATACATACAGTACTTCATAAAAGAATTAATAAATCTTTATTTTGTTGTTGTTTAGCTGCATTATAATGGACATGACCTGACACCAACATGTTATAAATGTCTTCTTTACCACTTTATCTCGACTTATAACACTACTCATGTTCCCTACATTCTGAATTTGCTGATGAAGGCAGTCTTGGGTATCTTGACCTCAAACTGGATCTCTTGAGATTCATTCAGTGTGTTCGCCACACGGCTTGTGATGACCGTTGTGGCGTAGCGACTGGTGACCGTGGAGTTAATGTAGAAGCTGTATATATCCACATCTTCTTTCTGTTGAGACATCAAACAGTACAGTCAAATTGGATGGTGCACATTTACTCCTCCTTTTTGTGTGGGATTGTTCAAATATTTACTGCACAAAAATGGCATGAAGAAAAGGCCTTTGGACTAAACAACAAATACATTTTGATGACTACATCTCAGTGTAAACTATTGAGCAGTAGATAGTTCTCTTTACTCAAACTGCATTTTAAAAGATACACTGCTGTTCAGAAATCAGTACAATCTTTAATTTCTGAAAGAAGTTTCTTAGGCTTACCAATGCTGCATTTATTTGATCTAAAAAAAAAACAGCTGTTAAATCAGTAATTTTATGAAATATTTTTGCAGTTTAAAATAACATATTACATTTTAAATTATAATTTATTCCTGTGATCAAAGCTGAATTTTCAGCATCATTACTCCAGTCTTCAGTGTCACATGATCCTTCAGAAATCATTCTAATATGCTGATTTTCTGCTTAAGAAACATTTGTTATTAGTGTTAAAAACACTAATATTAATTTAGTGGAAACAGTAATACATTTATTTTTTAGGATTATTTGATGAATAAAGTTTAAAACAACAGCTTTTATAGGAAATAGGCTACATATATTATATATAATGTTACTAAAGATTTCTGTCACGTTTGATCAATTTAATGATTAAAAGTATTAATTTCTGCATCTTCACCTCAAATACAAATAATTAATCTGTTTGTAGAATCTTCATCTTAAACTAAGCTTTGACTCACCTTCTTAACAGGTTGTGAACTGACTGAGATGAGAAAGACGCTCAAGAGAATCAGTCTGAGAGCTGCTCGATCCATCATGACCTGCTCAGAAAACAGACCTCGAAACACACACTGCCTTTAAACTCCTGACCACATCATGCGATTGGCTATTATTGACTGTATTCAGGAACCACCCCCTTCATATGTAATCAGAGTCTCTTGAACCCCTCAAAAGTCAATACTGAGCCATGCTTTTTTTTTCTTTTCTTTTTTTTTTAGAAAATATATTATCTATATAACTTGTAAATACTTCACATTCTGTAGAAGTTTTTGCTTTGTTTTTATTTTATTATCAGACATGACCTCAAAAAATACATACTTTACAGAAATAATTACAATACTTAGAAAGTACCAATCAAAGGGTTGCTATGTATACATAAAATGTATAGATAGACGGACAGTCTATTGCCAATGACTGAAAAAACACTTAAAACAAACATCAGCAAGTGTTTTACACAGAAGCATGCTCTATCCCAGTTTATAATTTGTCCACTTTGAACTCTACAGCTGAGTGACAGTGAAATCAGAAATGTCTCTCTGCATCACAGCCTGGAACGGGACAAGCCAACATCTGATAACTGGAGTTGAAGGAAGTGTGTAGTCTGTGACGTCCTCCCTACAGATACATTCATATATTAAAACAGATATATAATAAAAGAAAAAGCTGTGTGTGTATCTTTTGATCACTTACCAGCTCGCCTTCACTTCCTGGTCCATTATCTTTAGAGTTGGTGTTTGTGATCCTTGAATCTCCTCATATGAAGCCTCAGCTTTTCCTTCAGTATTATTCAGTTATTGAGATTTTATCCCGTGATGGTTTAATAAAGCAAGTTAAAAATCAGAATTTACCATTTAATTGCTCACCCAGCTAACAGAAATATGTTCTAAGATAGTTTTGCTAATGTTCCTGTTAAGTTATGAAAATGTTATTTCTGAATGTTCTCTAAAAAATTCAAATTCAGTTTTTTTAATCTTTTTTTTTTCTCTTGGTTATATGAACGTTAAGGGAACGTATTTTATAATTCTTCAGACATTATGTGAACGTCACTTTTGAATGTTCTCTGGACATCAAGTAGTAAAAACGCCACAGGAATATCCAACTAAAATGTTTTAGTTGGATATTTAGATGGCCATGTTAATTTATTTGGTCTTGGCAGACTAGATCTGCTATGCTGCTGCTGCAGAGCAAGTATGGATTTGTTACTGCTAATAGATACACAGACACACTGCTGTGAGCATGTAAGATATGCTGCTGCTGCATAAATATACATAAATCCAGTAGCAGATCTAGGCAGGTGGAGCTGGGGGAGGTGGAGGAGTTGAGAACATTCCCTGTTAGCTGGGTCAGTTGTTAATACATGTTTAAATGTTTAATCAGTGAAGCACTCTTACCTAAAATACCCATTAAACTGACATCTTTTGGCTGTTGCCGAACGGCAGGCCACAGAAACACCTCACCGTTTTTCTTGTGAAGAAGAATAACAACGCGTATGTTTCCCATTGTAACGTCCATTTCATTGCTCCGTAGAATCAGAGACACACTGTTGAAACAGAAAAATGGATGGAAGAATTATAATTCACAGAAAGGGTCTATAACATACACAAACGTAGTAAAACACATAGTTTTAGGCAGTATATACCCCTCTGTACTGTGTTGAGTAGGTTCCTGGCCCCACAAAAACTCAACATGATTCTGGCCATCGTGGTATCTGATAGACCTTGTGTTTATTGTCAGACGATGGTTTGTTTTGTAATGGAAGGCAATTTGACTGAATCCCTTTTGTCTAGTCATGGATTCTCCATTCATAGAGAACTCTAAGTCACACAGAAAGTCACATATAAGTGTATGTACAAAACATTCATTTAAAAAAGATGACATTCAAAAAGATTGGGCATGTAGAGTAAAGGCCCGTTCACACCAAGAATGATAACTATAACGATAACTATATTTGCGTCCACACCAACGAACAATAGCGGTCTGTTTGTTCTGAGCTCATGTGCTGCGGTTTCAAATTGTGTACATGTTTTTGCTGTTCTTGTTGCGTCAGTTACACTTGTTGTAAGTTGAATATGGAAGGCGTAGGATGTAGCGTAAGCGTTTTGAACAGCAAGAGGCATTACACTTTTTTCGTAACTTGAATATGGAAGGCGGTCTGGCAGAAGCTAGATGTTTTACTTTATATCTTGTTAAATATGGATATTTTTCTTACACAAACACATCGTTTTGCTTCAGAAGGCCTTTATTAACCCCCCGGACCTGTGTGGAGAATGTTTTGCTTTGGACGGATGTACTTTCTTCAGCTTTATACTCGTTGGTCCCATTCACTGCCATTATAAAGCTTGGATATTTATTAATCTAACTCCGATTGTGTTCATCAGAAAGAAGAAGGTCAAATACACCTAGGATGGCTTGAGGGTGAGTAAATCTTGGGGTACTTTTCATTTCAAAGTGAACTAATCCTTTAATACTTCTTACCATTTATTCCGAGGGTATGACCGATTGTTTTCCATATCCATTTTCTTTAAAGTAGCCTTGAGAAGGGGGTTTGAATTGTCAAACAGCGGTGGCCGGTGGCTTTTTCTGGATCTCTGCGTTTAATTCTCCGCAATGTCATCTGCCATTTTAAATGCGCAAGCCCTTAAAGTACAACTGATTCTGATTGGCTGTCCATGTTTTATCGTTCAACAGCTGGGAAAAAAACATTCTCAAAGTGATCCCAATGATATAGTTTCTCTTTATCATTATCGTTATAGCTGTGCTGTGATTTTTAGAACTATATCTTTATCGTTATCTTTATAGTTATCATTCTTGGTGTGAACGGGCCTTAAATGTGTAATAGTTACCTGAAGCAGAATCCTGTAGCAGTTTGAGTTTGTGAGGAAGAGGAACGTCAAAACAAAGTGGCTTAGACTGACCAGCAGCAGGCAGCAGGAAACGATTGCTATGAACTGTTGGAACTAAGAGAGAACACAACCAAATGCTGTATCATAACTATTACATAAAATTGTTTTACATAATAAGTACGTTTGAGAGATCTTTATGTACCTGACATAGTAGAGAGAACCGTTTTTTCCCTCTCCTGTGGAATCATGGGCATTTCATCTAAGGGTGCAACAGATCAAATTAGACTTAGACTTAAATCAAAGTTAGTGTATTCATACGTACCATAAGTGAGCAGCATGTGACTTATTTCTAAAAAAAAAAAAAATAATACAAAAAAAAAAATGGGGGGGGGTACTATTTATAACATATCTGATTTATAAGTCAGTTTATCAATAAGTTACTGACCAAAGCACTCAATGAAATTAATAAATAATGAAAAGTTTAATGTAACAATGCATTTTGAAATAATTAAATATAAAAATAAATGAATCAGTAATTAAATTGTACCAAATATTTTTTCTCAAATATTTATCAAATAAAACAATTATATAAAAAAAACAATTACTAATAAAACATTTCATAATAATTACTTTCACAAAACATATGCTACATTTAAATTATTTTCTTTTCATGATTTAAATGTATTTCAAAATGTTGCTTTTAATATTAAAGGGATAGTGAAAATGAAACTAGCCATCATTCACTCACCCTGGTGTTGTTTTAATGCAGTATGCTGTTCTGTCTTTTTCAAAACCACAAAAGGAGAACGCAACGTAATTTATAAATACAATGCCGAAAATGATCTGTGTACTTTCTTCACTGAGTTGAATCTCCGGACAGGGACTACGGTTGTCAGGAAAACAGTCAGAATGACAGTTAAATGATATGTGAACACGATAACTTCTTGTTGTGTCAAAATCCAGCGTTAGCGTCAGTTCTGGCAGGTCACGTCAGTCAAGCTTGCATCAGCTGACTCCAGAGTGACTCATGTCTACCTATAGGAATATGATGCCTATCACAGCATCCATATATAAGCTCCTTAGTATTATCAGTAGCTACTGTGTTTCTCGGGAGCTAATTAAATGGCAAATTCGATAGGCAACACAGCACCATCTCACTAGGAATTGTGCAATCGGGAATTAAGCGAGAGGGATTCAATCTCCACATGGATTTCACCTCTTGAACACGCGAATTCGCCGCATTGATCATAAGCCACCTGATTTGTGACTGAGTTAGCTTTGCTTCTCGCATCGCTGCAATTAGACATGGACTCACTCAATGAAATTATACTATGACTGACTCAAGAACAAGTTCAGATGGATCTGCACTCCCCGCATGAAGAAGGATATCAAGAGAAAATCAAGCATCCATGCCACAGCCAGCTACTTCTCTCCTTCATCTCTGAATGTTTCCACGAAGCTAAGTTCCTTTTAATCAGTGTTGCTTAGGCTTCTAGTAATTCTCCGTAAAAAAAAATGTTTGTGCAAAGCTTTTGCGATCGCGTTGGCTCGATCGCTGCGCACGCTGGTCGGGTCGCTTTCATTTGTATAGCAACATACATGCAGTTCGGGTCGCCTTGTGTTTAGTGCTATACATCGCTGATTCAAGCAGTTTTGCGGTAGAGACAGGAAAACGATTCGTGGTGCAAACGGATTCTGCTGTAGAACACTGCGGCACATAGTAAACATGCTTGTTCTTAAATCTATAGTGCATTGTGAAAACGCTTGTTCTTAAAACTATAACTGCTTTTGGTACAAGCTGTTCTTAAAGCTTTAGTTGCATTTGGAAAAATGTGGGAAAATCATGTTCATGAATGAGGAAGCACTGTATTTCATTGCTTAGCTGCAGGCTGCATCTAACTCAGAGCTATTGCTGCAGGTGTATGCTTCCCCAACCAGACTACCACTAGTTTAATACTAGTGTGTGATTTACAACATGCTTGTTGTATCAGATTGCTGCCACCAGGGGTGTAAGCTTCCCCCATTTAAAAATAAAAATTAATAAATAAACTCATTATTTTTACAGGACTGGGCTCATTCAGGTAACTGCATTTTAAGGAAACCTGGCATTCAGATTTTCGCAGTCAGTTTGTGTTGGGGGATTTCAGCATATGGTTCTGTTTTGGGGGGGTATTGCTGCTCTCCCTGCTCTTATCCATGCTAGGCTGCATGGATACGCAGGGAGTTCTTGCCCAGAACAGAATCATACTGTCAATACAAACTCTATGCATTATCAATCATATTTGACGATAGTGGTCCTGACAGAACAACGGATATATTCACCTCAAAGAAGAAGGTACATGGATTGAATTTCATGTTGTGTTTTTATTAATCTTCATTTCTTACAACTTGTGTGTTTTTCTGGGCGAGTTGGAGTGAACTGAAGTGCTAACAGAGTCTCACGGACGCACAGACAAGCACAGAAGACCAATGGCCAAAGTCAGGATTTTCATTTAATAATACATTACATTTCCATCTGTTTTTACCAAACCCACAGAAAACTTGAAATATACAACACGTGTTGCATGGGATCGTTCCAAGATGCTTTTGCATCATTTTTAAAAAGCTTGATGTTTGATGCAATTCATTGCCATTATATGGATGAGTGGGACTTTTTTTTAAATTTAATTTTATTTCATTTTTTTTTTTTTTTTTTTAATTCTCCTTTTGTAGACCACAAAAAAAAGAAGGGGATGCTGCATTAGAACATTAGGGTGAGAAAATGATAGGGTAACTTACTTTAAGAGGCTTCATTTCTAAATCGCACCTAAAGCATTATTTCATTTATTTTCATTTAATTCTCTACACATTTTTTTTTATGTGGATTTACTCTTAATTTTGCTTTTAATAAAGCAAATTTGTAGTAATTATTTGTAAAAACAAAGTAGCCAGTGATAAACACGTTGTTGAGAAAGTATAGGAGTCTTACCACGCAACCCTGAATAATCATCAGGCAGAGCATAAATGCGCAGAATGGGCCGACCAGCACGACCATGCTTTCTGGGAAGATGAGACCAACCGGGCAGACCAGGTGGACCGGGTGGACCGGGCTGATGGTAACCGAAATGGTACTTACTAGATCTTGGTGCTGGGATATAAAACAAGAGGGAAATATTTAAAGGCAGATTCAGTATACTGAATTTGGCTTAAAAAGAAAATTCATCTATTTTCTAAATGCATATTGTAAAACTTATTGTAAATCATCTATTCATGTATATGTTTCTTTTCTTTTTTTTGACCTCATAGTTTTTAATCAAAATATCATAACTGGATCTTTCTGTGAAATCGACAGACTTCTCTGGTGATGTATGCACGACTTCAACACTTTGTTCAAATAAAGTTTGTGTGGCCTAGATGGTAAAAAGGTGCATTTCATCCCAAAATCTTATTCATTTTTTTGATAAGCAGTTTCACTCAGATGTGCATCACAATACAGAAGAAAATATCTATTGGTACTTCCATTTCAACACAACTTTAACTTCTCTGCAATAGTTTGAGTAAATGAACTGTTAGTTCAACATTGTATACCTACATGCAGGAGATGAAGGTCGGAAACCCGTTACTGATTAAAAAAGAAAGAGAAAAGTGTTATTCACAGTATACAGTGGGCAACAAGGTCAAGACCAAAACTGGGAAAATCTGTGATTTTCTTTCATTTAAACCTGGAAACAAAGTTTATAATTTTGAACATTCTAAAACAAAGCAATGTTACGACAGAAAATAAAGAAGGAATATTTAAGATTCTGCACTCATTTTTGACAAAAGGAGACATACTGAAGATCATGTCAATTCAAATTCACTCAAACTGATATGTTTTGTAATGAAATAAACTACAGTAATTAATTAAAAGTATTTCACAAGTGATTATGACATTTCAACCCCCTTGTGTATAAATAAAAAATAAATGCGTGAATATAGTCGCTGAATCTGTTGAAGTTCAGATACACAATCGGATAGTTTAATGTATTTTATTCGATCTTTTGGTTAACCTAAGATGCAGTTGTTGCAAAACTTGATTAATATATTCATATATACACTGTAACTTTTCATATTGCTGCTGTCACTGTCATTGTGTTTATTTTGCTACATAAAATGGACCTTGTAAAACGTGTGCGCAGGGATGAGGCAGAGAATCCAAATGCAAGCACAAACGTTTAATAACAAAAACATAAAGACAGATAATCCAAAACAAGTAATCCACAGAAGGCAGGAGAGCAACGGCAGGAACACACATATGAGAGCAACGACCAACAAACAGCTACTGAAGCACAGATGTTTAAATACACGTGTTAAACAATGGGCTGATGAGGGACAGGTGTTGGTGATTTAATGTCATGGTAACTAATGAGGGTAACTATAGCGACACACAAGGTACAAGGCAAAACAGGAACCAAACACAGGAAGTGAAGACAGAAACAAAGAGAACTAAGATTACACTTACAACATAAAAGTCCTACAAAACACAAGACACAGCACAGGGATCATGACACCTTGCTCTTTTGTCAAAGGTCAAATATTTACACACTTTTTATTTATAAGGTTTGTAAGATACTAAAACCCCTCAGTTCTCACCTGGAGGTCTGGGATTCTCTCCTCCCTCTCTGGGTTTGTCGGCAACTTCCACTTCATCTTCCTGTGGCTTCGTGACGACCATAGAGGTGAGGGGGGTGACAAACTGGTATTTCAGGGAGAGTTTGAGAGCTTCTTTCTCTTCATCCTCTTTCTCTTGTCCTTTAAGAAGCACCCTGAGACAGAAAGATGTCCTCAATGTCCAACTTAAAATGCAGAATGTCACATAACTCCATAAACTTACTGCTTTTCCAGAAGCTGCTTCACTGTAAGGTAGGCCCACAGTCTCTGCATGAAATCTTCATTCTCAGGTGGGACATCACTGGGGTCTTTTATCATTACACTGTCCTGATACGTCACATTATTGCCTTTCTGTTCAGAAATAATAATACTAATGAACATTTTCATCAGGAATGTTGTCATTACCACTTACAGTAATAACCTTCTCTGAAAACAAAGTGACCATTATTCCAAACTTTTAAACAATTGACCATCAATGATCCTAATATCCAATATAATAACCTCAGTTGAGACTGCCGAGAAAAAAAAAAACAGCACACTCAATCCCTACCACTGTAATAAACAGAAAATGTGGTTGTAAAGCACCATGATGATCTTACTGATACTGCAATGACTTCAGTGCTGAAACTCTCCACACTGTTGTCTGTGATTTGTCCTGAAACCACAATCTCAGAGCCGTTGAAGTACAGGGTAAAGCTGGTCTTGGTAAGGTTTGTGCCTCCTGTGTATTTAAGTTGAATATCAGTGAGGAGAGGGACGGCAACTTCCTCATAGAAGCCCTACAATATAACAAACCAAAATAAAGGGTTTAAATGCATTCAAACACAGAACAGATAAGAACTGAGGATGAATTCACAGCTGATTCTCTGTAGTTCACCTGCAGCTGTAGATCAGCGTCCGAATCTTCATAAATCCTGCGAGCAACTCCACCATTTTCCAGTGACATCTTTGTCAGGAAGTCAAAGTTAACATCACGTCCAAAACCAAGACAATAGAGGGGAAACTTCAGCCCAATGGCCTCTTTCACATTGGCCATTATCCTCTCTATGTTAGTTTCACCTGTTAGAGAGAAAAAATAAGTTAGACTACCCACAGTACATGCTTGAAAATCATAATTATGACATTTTTTGAGTGATCAGAAAGCAATGGGTGCATTGGACAATTTCCTATTTCTTATTCTTTTCTCTTACGGACAAAGACAAGAACCAAATTGGTCATGATAATCATCTTCTGGTCCTACAGGCATTTTAATTAGGTCTAAAACCTATTATTAACAAATTCTTATTAGACTGAGTGAACTAGTGCTACAATGAAACACCATTAGCTCGTGTTTGTCAGTGTGAATCTGTGCCTGAAGTGGGATCTCCATCAGTCAGCAGGATCAGGATGGAGGCGGTTCTCTCTCGTGGATGTCGATTGATCATGTCTACTCCTGCTAGAACTGCAGCGTTTATGTCTGTGGCTAAAGGAACAACAAACATAGTTGTGTCACTTTGAGGAACAACATTCTTACTCCCCATTTAGCATTGAAAACTCACCTCCTCTATCTCTGATCTTCTTCACAAAAGATTTTGCATTCTCCAGGTTTTGCTTGGTAGCTTTCAGGAGTTCACGCTTCCATGTGTCAGTGTCACTGTCGAAGGTGATCAATCCAAAGAGGTCATCCTCATCAAGATCACTTAAAATCCTTAGCAGTGCCAAACGAGTCTAAAGAAAAACACTGCTGTCAGAAAACCTGAAAGTTATTCTTTCTCCATTACGACTGTATACTAATTTACCAGATATGGGCAGTTTTTTTACTAATTTAAACTAAGCAAATCCACAGTGATTTCGTCAGTGACTGTTTTTTTTAACATATAAATGCACAATGCTGCAAGATCCTTCAAAAATGTCCTTCAAGGGTATTAACATAAAAAACTTTGTTATTCTTTTGGTTGATTTGCTGAAACGTTGACATTTACCTGATCTATTTTTCTGCCGTGCATAGAACCGCTCCGGTCAATGATAAACACCACATTTTTGGGAATACGTGGAACATCAGAGGGTGCAAAGTAGTGGACAAAATAGCCATTTGATACCTGAGAGAAAACAAAAGAACATTCTGAATATCATTCATGTCTTTTTACATAGCCAGTCTTTCAAAATACTTTGCCATATTTATTTTAATCTCGTAAAGCACGTTATTGAAAAATGTACCATGATTTCTCCTTTGGGATTTAGTCTCTCAACATCGTATGTTATAAGCAGGTCACCATTCAGCCCATTTTCTCCACAGCTTTTGCACTTGGTCTGTTGATCTTGAGTGGGGTAGAAGGTCACCCATGCCTGAAATGATCAGTTTGGTCATCTGGTCACTTTGTTTGAAGTGTAATAGCATAATGAGAACATCTAAGCTAAGGGTTTTACCCTCATTTTAAGCTCTTACGTCTTTGTCTGCTCTGGTGGTTTTGATGGCATTGGCCAGATCACCGGTGCTCAAATCTCCTTTCACCTCCAAGAAGGAAATTCCTGGTTTCTCTTGGATGTGTACATCCATCTAATGTGAGTAAAAGAAACATGATCTTTCTATACATCTAAATGGATTATATATTTGTTCTTCTACCTTGAAATCTGCCACCGGCTGCATCGGTTGGGCATTGATGAGTAACTCATATTTGCCAAGGCGGCGCTTTAGCAGTTCTTCGTAGGTCAACTCAAAGGTCACTTTACTAAAAGCAGCCACCGTCACTGAAGTTTTAAAGTCTTCTAAAGTCCTTCCAACAGATCTGAAATAGTAATTATCCCAGCATATTACTAAACATGCTGTTTTATGGAACTATATTTTTAATGTCCAGTACTTGATCAGTCCAGCACTTTCTCCTCGAGATACTGCTTTACTGTACTGCTGCTGAGCTTCCTGTTTTTCCTTCACAACTCCATCATATGTCTTCCCCTCTATGGTCCTATGGAGAAAATGACAATGACATCCTCTTAATACTGTATACTGTGTAACTCATACATACAGTACTTCATAAAAGAATTAATAAATCTTTATTTTGTTGTTGTTTAGCTGCATTATAATGGACATGACCTGACACCAACATGTTATAAATGTCTTCTTTACCACTTTATCTCGACTTATAACACTACTCATGTTCCCTACATTCTGAATTTGCTGATGAAGGCAGTCTTGGGTATCTTGACCTCAAACTGGATCTCTTGAGATTCATTCAGTGTGTTCGCCACACGGCTTGTGATGACCGTTGTGGCGTAGCGACTGGTGACCGTGGAGTTAATGTAGAAGCTGTATATATCCACATTTTGTTTCTGTTGAGACATCAAACAGTACAATCAAATTGGATGGTGCACATTTACTCCTCCTTTTTGTGTGGGATTGTTCAAATATTTACTGCACGAAAATGGCATGAAGAAAAGGCCTTTGGACTAAACAACAAATACATTTTGATGACTACATCTCAGTGTAAACTATTGAGCAGTAGATAGTTCTCTTTACTCAAACTGCATTTTAAAAGATACACTGCTGTTCAGAAATCAGTACAATCTTTATTTTCTGGAAGCGTTTTAGGCTTACCAATGCTGCATTTATTTGATCTAAAAACCTCTAAAATCTATGGATTGGATTATTATTTTGTTTTCTCGTAATCACGATTTAATCTCTGCTCTAAACTACACAAATGTGCCAACAGGTGGCAGTATATTACCAAATATAACTGATGGGGTGCGGTAAATATCCACTTTACTGTATTAGTTCATATTGGCCCAGATTGTACGAGTTTCGGACAGAGAGAGTTTTCGTGATCGCTTTATTTTGTGCAATATTGTATGCGTTAAGTAACTTAACTGTCAAATGCTTGAATATGATTATTTTGCTTGAAAGTGTATCTGTTATCGTTACGTTCTGGCTGCTAGATGTAATAGCCTACTCATTACAGTTTCACGACCGCAATAGCGTTCGGTGTAATTATAAACTTATTGCTTATTAAAACGAATTTTGACGTCACTGTATAGTATTCTGTTTGCACCTTATTGTATATCTTTAAGACGCCATTTTAATCATCGCAGTTTCAGTGTTCGTTTACCTCACTATGTCACTTAATGTATATTGATAAGAAATATGATTTATAGCCTATGTAATTTTATTTAGTGATAGTGTGTAACCTATTCTACATTTCTTTGTAGGAAACCACATAAACACTCTTATCAAACAGCATCCCAAGATTGTTTTAGCCTATGTCAACTGGATTAAAGTTTTGTTTTTGTTTTTTTGTTTTTTTTGGAAATCTGCACAGCCTATCCTACATGACGAATAAAAATGACAAACACATTATGTAATATAATTTTATTTATATCCACAAGA
>CM074452.1:22799354-22854354 GCA_037101425.1 Elopichthys bambusa | reverse complement strand
AATTACAGATTAAACTGCGTGTTCGGGCGTGACAGGGACCATGAAGAAATTTTATGATCTGTCCGCCAAGCTTTTGTCAGGGGACCTCCTGAATTTTTCGTCTCTCAAAGGTAAAGTTGTGCTTATTGAAAATGTGGCGTCGCTTTGAGGCACAACAGTCAGGGATTACACTCAGATGAACGAGCTCCACAGTAGTTATGCTGATCAGGGGCTGGTTATTCTGGGCGCTCCCTGCAACCAGTTCGGACATCAGGTGAGACTTACAACACCATTGGGTCATTCTTCAGTTACACTTTTTTTGTCTGTACTCTATGATGATTTGAAAGAGAAATGCTTTTAAACAACAAACAATCATTAAGGATAAATTATATTATAAAATTTAAATGAAAAAAATATATATATTTATAAATTATACATATCAATATACCAACCCTGTTTACTATCTATCTATAGTAAATATTTGTAATATTTTAAATACTTTAAAATAATTTAAATACGTAATATATTAATTTTAATATATTATAAAAACCTGCAATAAATTAAAAACAGTTGTTTTATAATATACATTTTAAAATTGTGTGTGTGTGTGTGTATATATATATATATATATATATATATAAATTTTGTTTATTTTGTTCTAGGATGTCAGTACATCTGGATAGCTTTCAGCGGTTTGCATTGCAAAAGCAATTGAAATATTTCACAATCCGGTGCCTATATATCGCTATCAGCAAAGCTTTGTTCGTTTTTGATAGCAATGACAATGGACAACACCTGCGTTATTAACTGATTTATTGTTCATATGCCGTTATTTGCTTTATTGCATAACTACATTGTGCAGTTTTAATTGCTTAACAGGAGAACTGCAAGAATGATGAAATTCTGAAGTCTCTAAAGTACGTCCGTCCAGGAAATGGCTTCGAGCCCAAATTCCAGCTTCTGGAGAAGCTGGAGGTGAACGGTGAGAACGCCCACCCTCTGTTTGTGTTCCTGAAAGAGAAGCTGCCCCAACCCAGTGACGACGCTGTGTCCCTGATGGGTGATCCCAAATTCATCATCTGGAGTCCCGTGAACAGGAATGACATTGCCTGGAACTTTGAGAAGTTCCTCATCGGCCCGGACGGGGAACCGTTCAAGCGGTACAGCAGAAGGTTCCTCACCAGCGACATTGAAGCAGATATCAAAGAGCTTCTCAAGAGGACGAAGTAAACCTGGCAAGCAGCCTTCTCGTGTTTGGCCACATAAGATAGACCGTCCACTGCATATCACATGAAGCCATAAGATTGTTGTTAGATATAGGCTGACTGTGCAGACATGATTAAAGTGCAACTGTTTTTTAGACTTTTTACTTAATGAAGATGCTTCCTAAAACCTTTCTGAGGGAGGTTTCTGATGTAACTGTAAAGGTTTATTATAATAGTTGTGTTTTATCCATGAATTGCACAGCTCAGGTTTTGTCTTTCATCTGTTAACTGAAAATAAAAAATAAAACAAATAAAAAAATCCTATTGTTCCTTATTTCACAATTTACAAAACTGAAAAAAAAAAAAAAAAAACAGAAGCGTTTCATATGACAAACCTCAGCCTCACATTTTCACTTCCACATTTTTTTTAATCACACGTGAGATAACGTTCCCCCTCATGTTTTTTTTTAAAAAAGGCACAGAGTGTTATAATGCCCAATGAATTATTCTCTAACTAAATAAAACTGGTTTAAATGATTAGTATAATACTGAATCTAGTTCAGATTGCATTGTCAGCATGACTAAGCATAAACACTGAAAATGACTGTCCACATGGTCCAACACAGAAGTATCGTCATATCATGCTTATGTAGAATCTAGATACTCACCTAATCAGAATGATACAGTATTTTCACTTAGTATTTAGAATTTTCTGCAGATATTATAATTAAAAATTTAAATCAATAGAAATATTTATACTATTCTAAACAAAAATAATAATTTTACTGCTAATGATGACCCATGAGTATTTTATTTAGTGTTGTAAGTATATAGATATAACAAAATAAAAATTAAAACTATAGATTAATAGTAATATTTCTACCATTCTGAACAAAAATATTTTTACTTCCAATGATCCATGAGTATTTCATTTAGTATTAGAAGTTTAGATATAACAAAAAAATAAAATTAAAACTTTATAGATTGATAGTAATATTTCTAACATTCTGAACAAAAGTAATATTTTTACCTCCAATGACCCATGATTATTTTATTTAGTATTAGAAGTTTATAGATATTATAACAAAAATTAAAATTAAAACTAGATTAATGGTAATATTTCTACCATTCTGAACAAATATAATATTTTAACCACCAATGACCCTTAAGTATTTTATTTAGTGTTATAAGTATACAGATATTATAACAAAAAATTTAAAATAAAATATATATATATTTTTTACATTTTACAAAAATACAAAATATTAACAATAAAATAAATAAAAATAAAACAAAATATTAAAACTGTATAGATCGATGCATCCTCTAGAATGGAATCTTTTTTTCTTTTCTCTCTTTTTAAAAAAAAAAAATATATATATATATATATATATTGATTCTAGTGCAGAAATAAATTAATCTAAAGTAGGAGTAAATGAGAATGACATGCATATACTGTATTTCTATGAACTCTGTGCTATAAAAACATACATTATGAAATGCATAAAACTTTCTGAGTACCCAAAACATGTTTAAAGCACATATTTCTTTTAAAAATGATCCAATTCCCTCCAAACAAAAAAAGTATTACATATAAATACTTGAGAGCATCAAACTATGGTGATAACTGTAAGTCCAGCTCCAAAGAACTGACATCACAGTCAGCTATGAAGTCATTGTCCTGCTCAATCTCAAGAATCGTGTCCAGCAAGAAGGAATATTCCTCCTTACTATCGTGAGCCCAGCGGTCTGTACTTCCCTCTTCCATATCACTATTTGCACTTTCTTCTTGGTTAAAAGAGGATTCTGGGTTTTTACACTGCAAGGATCTACTGCAGACACGGTTCAGCTCGTTTTCAAACTCCAGCTTTGCCACAAGATCCTCCAAGGTCTGTATGTCTGAAAATAGAGGAGGGATTTATTCATAAGAGTTGGCATGACTGGCAAGCGTCACACCTGTTGTTGTAAAAACTCTTGGCGACATCACTGACCGAGGAGCCCATGTAGATCTTGCAGTATTGCAGACCGTGTGCAGCATAAAAAGTCTTCCTTCCTATTTATAGAAAATGGCCTAATTATTAGTGGCAGACATATAATCAGGACAACTGCAGCACATTTATCAGTGATAAAACAGTATATGCACCTAAAACACATGCAGTCTGGCCTCTCTGTCCAGTGGACATATGTGTCATTCTGTGATATTCTAACCAGGCTGTAGTTATGAGAAGAGACACTGTTTGGAGAAGATGATGAGTCCTCTTCTGCTGCCTGATCCAAAGCTGCCGCAAGGCCTCGTCTACATTTTCTTAACTTGGTTGACATTTCTCTGTTGATTTAAAACAATTAAGCACAATATGTTACACAATAAAAGCTTACAGTTCACAAAAATGCACCTTGAAAGCTACTATATTGGCAAGTGGCACCAAAAGTGCTTATTAATGAGCTGCAGATCTGCACAATACAGGTCTTAAGGGCCATAATACTTTAATATAAGCTAAAACAATGCGATAATATTAATACTATTAAGCTTCATGTCCAAAAGCATAGTATTATCACGATAGCATTTTACATGGTATGTTTTTGGACATGCAATTCATAGGCTATGTGAACATAATAATCACTATTATACGGGTAATAAAAATAACCATTGCTAAAAAGGTCACACATTAATATACAGTAACATCGATCGAAAATCTTAATATAAATAAGGCCTATACTTGGTGTCATTGTAATAGATATTAACCTGCTCTGAATAGGAAGTTTTTGTCCAGATAGACTTTGCTGTTTAGTGATTCGTTTTGAATATTGAAGCGCTTGAATGTCTGTTAATAACGTGCATCAGAATGTTATCATTTGTGTATTTTTATTTTATTCCGTTTATTTTACGTTTATTCCGTCCGCACGCGCTGGCTGCATTCTAAAGTGTTTCGAAAATCACGCATTAATACAAAAGCCAAACGATATAAAATTACAGATGGAGATTTTAGTCAAGCCAGAAAACAAAGTTCTTTTTTTAATATCCAGAATGAGCTGTAATTCGGGGATGGTGTTGATAGCTGGATTTTCTCCAGTTTTTGCGACATTGCCGTACGGCGGGAGGATGGCGAAGGAAAGACGGCATGGCGGGTTAAGCGACGACTGTGGGGTGAATGAAGATAATGAAGGAGGTAATGTAGATGAAGAGGATAATTCTGTAAACATGTATTATGAAGAATGGAGTCAGGTAGAGCAGACATCTCAAAAAAGAAAAGAAAGACACAAAAACAACAAGAGATGGTGATTAAAATGAAGGAATTAGGAGGAATAGGAGTGAAATGTCATGTTCCTGGTGAAATTAATGTTATTAAAGGGGTGATTACTGGGGTCCCAGTATCACTAACAGATGAGATGTTAAAAAAAGCAGATAATGAGTGGAGTAACAGAAGTGAAAAGATTGACATCAAACAGAAATGGGAAAAGAGAAGGGAGTACAACAGTTATGGTAGTAGTGAATGGTAAAATTTTTACCAGATGATGGTAAAATTGGATATGTGTGCTACTCAGTGTGTCCTTTCATAAAACCTGCATTAAGATGCTTCAATTGCCAAAGGCTAGGTCATGTGGCAGAAGTATGCAAAGAAAAGAAAAGGTGTTATAAATGTGGAGGTCCACATAGCAATGGAAGTGAGGAAGTACAAATCAGTTCATAATTTATTATATGCTCAAGCAGATTCAAAATGAGCAAGGAAATAGGGTGCATCATTCACACCAATGTAAGTGAAGTATCAAATAAGGGAACAGAAAGTCAGATGCTGAAGCAGATTGATGATGCAGATATACTTATGGTTAGCAAAGTAAGTTTCACCATTGCGTTTATTGCGGAAGTCATTAACAGCACAGCACAAACAAATGGACAGAAAAACTGAAAATAATCATATCTGCAGCAACATGTCATCTGGCTGTAACAGAAATATCAGTTGAGAAAATACACTTTTAGATCAATCTGAGAACATTGCAAGCTCTCAGAGAGCATCAGAACAATCAAAGGTTAAACAAACAATATGACATTTAGGGTAGTACAATGTAATGCTAGAAGTTTGACTGCGAATGGCCAAGAATTCAAGAGAGTGATACATGAAATGAATAATCTTCCTGATGTAATATGCATTCAAGAGACATGGCTTAAACCACAGTTAAACTTCGTAATTCCAGGGTATGTATCCATTAGAAAAGATAGAATAGAAACCACTGGTAGGGGGTGTGCAACGTTTATAAAGAATGGAGTGGCTAATAGGGAAGTTAAAATAGAAACACAATATGAAAGCATTAAAATGGAGGTGTGGACATCAATAGGAAAAGTAACGATAATAAACTATTACAATCCATGTGAACTATTATCCTTGATAGAATTAAACAAAATTTGTAGTAAAGAAGAAGGTATGGTAATTTGGTGTGGGGATTTCAGTGCACATAGTGTCACATGGGGAAGCTCAAACATAAAAATGGCACAGTGGTGGAAGAGTATATGGAGGATAATTTTTTGGTATGCTTAAATGATGGTAGTGGAACAAGGTTCAATATAAGGGATTTATCAAAATCATGCTTGGATCTAACAATAGTTTCAGCAATAATTGCGGTAAAATGTCAATGGGAAATCATTCGACACTTGGGAGCGATCATTATCCAATAAGTTGCACAGTAGGATTAGAAATGCAAAGGATTGTGGTAACAATTCAACAAAGATGGAAATTTGGGAGAGCAGATTGGGAGAAATATAATGACTTATGTAAGACAGAATTGATGAATTAAAGTATGGAAAATGATATTGATGAGTTATTAAGCTTAATTTTAGTTAGAGCAGCAGAAGAATCTATTCCTAAATCTAAAAGAACTAGAAAGGATAAAGTTGTTCCATTGTGGAATAGTGAATGCTCTAATGCAATTAAAAGCAGAAATAAAGCGTTTAGAAAACTTAAAAGAACATTGATACCAGAGGCAATACAAGAGTATCAGAAGGAAAGAGCAAAGGCTAGGAGAATAATTAAACAGGCAAAAAAGAGATACTAGCAAGGATATTGTTCTTCTATAGGGAAGGAAACGGAATTGGTTGAAGTTTGGGGTATGTTAAAGAAGATGATTGGGATCTATAAAACCAGAAATATACCAGTAATAACTGGAGAAGGAAGAAAAGGACAAGGCAGAATTTAAAAAAAAAAAAAAAAAGCTCATAGTAAAGAAAATCTTGATGGGAATTACAAAAGGAAAAGAAAATAAATTTTAATGCAAAATCTATATATATATATATGTATAAGATAAAGTGCCTGATGGGAGTGGAGCTTTAAACACTACATTTGAGATATGAAAACTTAAAAGAGTATTATGTCGAGTTTTACAATCTGCACCAGGAAAAGATATGTTATATTATGCTAAAATATGCAGATGATATAATTCTTAAAGCAGTATTGGAATTATTCAATAAGATATGAGTAGAGGGGAGACTACCAAAGTCATGGAAACATGCTATAATAATTCTGATAGCGAAGCCGAGGAAAGATTCATCGATAGCTGGAAGTTATAGGCCAATAGCACTAGAAAAAATGATTGTAAATAGGCTGAATTATGTATTTGAGAGTAAGGGAGTGTTAGCATCTTATCAGTATGGTTTTAGAAAAGGTCGATCAACATTGGATGCATTAATAAAGTTTGAAACAGACGTCAAGAAAGGTTTATCAGTGGAAGAGGGATTAGTGGCAGTATTTTGATATTGAAAAGGTGTACGATATGCTGTGGAAAGAAGGTTTACTACTAAAATGGAAGAAAATTGGAATAGAATATATAACTGGATTTTAAGTTTTTTATTAGACAGAAAAATTCAAGTTCGGAAGGGTAACGAATTGTCCCAAACTGTGAGTGTGGAAAATGGAACTCCACAGGGAAGTGTGATAAGCCCTATATTACTTAACATCATGATAAATTATGTATTTGGACGCGTATAATTTATGTATTTATACGTGGACGATGGATTAATGTGGAAAAGAGGGAGGAATATATCTTTTTAATATGGAAAAAATTCAAAAAGCAATAGAGACAGTTGAAAAATGGTCATTAGAACGTGGGTTCAAAATTTCAATATTCAAAACATGTTATAAGATATTTACAAAGAAAAGAAGTAAGGAGAACAATTAGCTTATTATATGGAGTTTCATTAGAAAAAGTGTCTAAATTTAAATATCTGGGAATGTGGTTTGACAATAAGTTAACCTGGAAAGACCATATCGAATATATTAAAAAGTGCAGTAAAGTACTGAATTTAATGAGAGGTGTTGCAGGACAAGATTGGGATGCAGACAAGCAATCATTAAAGGATATATATGTTGGTGTTGTGTGATTAGTCCTAGATTATGGATGTATTGTGTATGAATCTGCATCTGTATCTATGTTAAAGAAATTAGATATCATACAAGCTAAAGCATTAAGAATCATTTTAGGAGCAGTTAAAACAACTCCAACTGCAGCACTGCAGGTGGAAACATCTGAAATGTCACTGTATATAAGAAGAGGAAAACTAGCTATGGCTTATTGGATTAATCTACAGGGACAAAGTAATGATCATCCTGTAAAGGGAGTACTTAAGGAAAGGTGGGAAACTATGAATACTCCAGGTAAAGGCTTTGCATGGAAAATTAAAAAGTGGGTTAATGAAACTGGATTAGACATAAAATTATTTGCTCCGATAATTGTAACACCTTCAATACCTGAAATAGACTTAAAGCTACATGAGAAAATTAAGGAAAAAGGAGATGAGGTTAATGTAAAAACATTTGTAGAAGAGTATATAAAAAAATACACATTATACATTTCTTCAAATATATACAGATGGGTCAAAGAGCATAGAATCTGGAAAAACGGGTTGCTTTCTATGTTCCAGAATTTGATGTTAGGAAGGCTGGAAGAATATCAGATTGTACATCTGTGTATACAGCAGAGATGGTAGCAATCCTAATGGCATTAGGTTGGGTTTACGAAATAAGACCAGATAAAGTAATAATATGTTCTGATTCAATTGCGGTTCTTACAATCTATGCAAACAAAAATAGAAGTGACATTTTAGTAGAAATCATGTATACAGTATAAAACAAATAGGAATAATAACTCGGTTTTTTTATGGGTACCTGCACATGTGGGAATTCAGGGTAATGAAGCAGACAAAATGGCTAAAGACACTTTAAATATGGATGAACCAAGCATCAATATTTTAATCAGCAGATTAGAAGGAAAACATCTAATTTTAGAAGCTTGTAATAGGAAGTGGCAAACATTGTGGGATTCATGTCAACACTTTCATAAAGTTCAAAAGAGTATAAAGAAATCTAAAATCATTCATAATATAAGCAGAAGGGAACAAGTTATCCTCACTCATTTACGAACAGGGCATTCGAATCTTAATCACACATTACATATAATAGGGAAACATAATACAGGTTTATGTGAAGTATGTTTAATAGAGAAAACAAACATGTAATGATGGTTATAAACTGCAAGGAGGAACTGCAATAACTGGGATACCAAGATTTCACATTAAGTAAAATATGAATTGATGGATCAAATGCAGAGAAAATGATAAATGCAATCATGAGATTTATTAGGATAAGTGGATTCAAAAATAGAATATAGGAAATAGTTCATTCTTTTCACACTCCATCACAGTGGCGGTATGCACCTTTGAAGTTGGTTCGCAACCCGCCACAAAATCAAAAGAAGAAGAAGAGCTGTGATTCGTTGTTTGTCCATGAGGGGGCGCTGCGGCTCCTTCCTCTAACACAAACAGCGGCTAACGCTAACTAGCTCACGATGGCCGGACAGGAGGATCCAGTGCAAAGGGAAATTCACCAAGACTGGGCGAACCGTGAATATATCGAAGTGATCACCAGCAGCATTAAGAAAATAGCCGATTTCCTCAATTCCTTCGGTAAGATGGAGAAGCTGTGGTGTGTCGTTTAATTTTACTTAATTTATTACGCCATTTCTTCACGCTAGCATGCTAATCGAGAGCAGTGGGTCATTCGACTGCTTTATGTGTAGAAAATATATGAATTAATTCAGTTTTGTGCCTAATGTCGTTTATGAACACGTAATATCATAAATGCGTATATATTTTGAAGACTTGGTTTATTAGACATGCAGACCAGGAAAACATGTAGGGCGTTGGGTTGGTTTGATGTAGGTCTTGTCCATGTTTCAAGTTTGTACTTTTTATATTAAATATTGTGTTTAAATGATGATTTAGCTGATTGATATACAGAAATACACATCTTTTAATGACTATATTATACACATTTCAAATCTTTATAATCTTGTGGTATGATGAGGGCCAAACACGGATAGCTAATGCAGAGACATTGATTTGTTTTGATAAACCATCCTCATTTTCAGTGCCAGTACAGTATGTGTAATATCAATAAAACGAATCCCTTATTTGACAAATAAGTTTTTAAATATATTCTTATGTTACTATACATAAAATATATTATACTATTTTGTAATTTATATTAATAATAATAATTGAAAACGTTTTTATTTTTGCTGATTATTGGTATAGATGTTTTGTGTGTCAGGAAATTATTGCTGTTCTCACATGTTTCCTAATACTGAAATGTATCTTTTTCTCTTCAGATATGTCCTGCAGGTCTCGTTTAGCCACTTTGAATGAGAAGCTCACTGCTTTGGAGAGGAGGATTGAGTACATTGAAGCCAGAGTATGTTTTTATGGTTTTAGAAAGTAAAAAACAAAAGTTTGCAGGACCCCCTTGTTTTAAATTCTTTAAAATAAACCCCTGATTTGTTTTCTGTTTTGTCTCTTAAGGTCACAAAAGGGGAAACCTTGACTTAGACATCGTCCCGGGTCGACACCGAGGTCAAGACGATGGCTACGAACACTCACCTCCTGTCTTTATCATTTACTTTAATTATTCAAACAAAAATTCTATTGGTTGGCTATTGTAGATCAGTTAATTTCTGTATGGGACCATTGTGATGATGTCTATGCTAAAACAGATATTTGTTCTTCCTCATTTCATGCCTGATTATGGCTGAGGTTATACTGTATCTGGTCCTTTTTTTTCTTTTTCTTTGATCAGTCAGGCAACCCGTTACTGTCTCTGTGGTGCTTGTTCATGCAAACAGCTCAATGTTGTATTTCGTTTGGTTCTGACCTGCGATTAAACAACAGTTGAACTAACTTTGACACTCCATGCGAAATATATTAACGGTCATGCAAATATAGATTGAAATAACCATGAATAAACAGTAATTATGCCTTCTTTTTATTAGTGAGAACTAATTATTTTTTGAGTTTTGGTTTGCCCTCCTGTGTTTTTACCAGAGTGTTCTGTTCTTGTTAAATTACAAAAGGATGTGTTTAAAATACATTGCTGCCTGCTGTACATTTATCATGCAGCAAACATCATGAGAAATGCCAGTTTGAGGTGGGGGTGGATGGAAAGCACTAAAGTGCCAATCAGACTGTTTTAAAGTGTTTAGTGCTTCTCTCTAGCTACACAATTTTATGTCTAAGTGTCTGTTATGATGTTTTTGTGGTTAAACATTGAATAAAAACTCAGCTAAATGGTCTTGCTTGTTCATTTTAATAATTAGTAACATTAATATCAACGTTCCTGTTAAACATATATTAAACATTAATGTGTGTGTGGAACAAATTAAATGGCATTATGTCTATTGCCATTGCTAAACATTTTCTAAACTGAAAAATCACATTTAACATTTATAAATATATACACAGTATATGTGTGTGTAAATGTTATGTATGTAATATATAATTTATGTATGTGTATATATATATATATATATATATATATATATATTTATTTATTTTTTATAAAGGGTTACAACTGCATTTAACAGCATTTCACTCTCTAAAATGTATAGCATAAATAATTATATATATTTGTCTAAATCTCTCAGATTCAGCCTCAGGCTTGCGTTTGTGATTGTATATACATTTACAAAAGTAACATAAGCATGAACTTCATAATATATATAACCAATAACATCATAAAAACTCTCAATGATAAAAATATAATTTCTTCCACCTCTACACTACAGAGTGAAATGAACGCACGATTGGACTTTTATATTGCATCAACTCCGAGCTTTTATGCGTGTCTAGTAGCATTTCCGGTTCCGTTTCTCGACGCGCTCCAAGTTGATAATGTTCTCTTTCACAGCAGAATCAGACATAAATGTTCAAAAAAAGACATAATGCGATCATACAGCCGGGATCTGAGTGGCGGAATCGAGAATGTTCCTGTTTTGATTGAGAACAGTGTCCCTAAAGAGGCTTTTTCCGACTTTCAGGTAATTAATGTTTTTACTCGTCGTCTTACAGTATAGTCTTTATAGATATATTGAAAATTTCATAATTTTGCAGTGTGATAGTGGTTTCAAATAGCACTTAAGTTGATTTTAATGACGAAAAAATGCATGAATAGTTCTGTCACATCGCCACTAGATGCCAGCACTTTCATATACTTTCACACTGATTTCCAGCTCACAGTAAATCTTAATCTGAGTCAATTCTTTAGTATGTGCCAGAGAATGTGCAAGGACCAGGCTGTGACCTTGACCCTAGTGCGGTGACCCTCCCTGGCTGCTCATGTCGTGCCCACTCCTGCCTGCCCGACAGCTGCCCCTGCTTGAGGTTCGGCCAGATGTATGACAGCGAGGGACGTCTGAAACAACAGCAAGAGGACGGCAGCTACAGCAGGCCTGTTTTCGAATGCAATACCCTATGTGCCTGCAGCGACTCCTGCCAGAACCGCGTCGTTCAAAAGGGTGTCGATGTTCGCCTAGGTGTTTTCAGCACCAAGGACAGGGGTTTGGGGCTGGAGGCTCTCGAGCGCCTCCCTTGTGGCCGATTCATATGCGAGTACGCCGGGGAAATAATCGGGCCTCATGAGGCCCGTCGCCGCCAACTCTCCCAGACTCCCCTAGATATGAACTACATCATCGCTGTTCAAGAGCACAGCGGAGGGGACAGGATTACCCAGACATTCGTGGACCCCGTCGTTGTAGGCAATGTGGGGAGGTTCATCAACCACTCCTGCCAGCCCAACCTGCTCATGGTGCCCGTGCGAGTGCACTCACTGCTGCCTAGGCTTGCTCTGTTCGCGAATCGAGATATAGAACGGTATGAAGAATTGACTTTTGACTATGCAGGTGGACAGAACAGCAACACAGACACACTGAAATGGGATAACGTGCCAAGCGGGACTGACACAGGGGCTGATGGTGATAAAACACCACAGAAAAAAGTCTGTCGTTGTGGGGCTTCAAACTGCTCAGGATTTTTACCATTAGATATGTCAGTTCTCCATTAAAAACAGTGTTTAAAGTAAACTTAGAATGTGTACTAATGACTTGGGATTACAAATGTATGTTTAGAGCAACTCTGGCCCTCAAGGTCCACTTTTCTGCAAAGTTTAACTTCAACCTTGATCAAACTCACCTGTCACCTGTCTGTGAAACCGGGCCTTAATGTAATAACTAAAAATTATAATATATATATATATATATATATATATATATATTTTTTTTTTTTTTTTTTTTTTTTTTTCCTTAAGTTAATGTTCATTATTCATTTGAAGATTTCAAGTTTTTATTAAAAAACATTTTTTTCTTAATTATTACATTTATTTAAGTTCATGTGTTTTTAACAAACATAAATATGTATGTTAATATAGATGAATAAATACTGTAAAAAATGTTTTTGATTTGTTAGTTCATGAACAGTGTCATTATTGGTAACTAAAAATATTAAAAACATTCTTGGTAATGGAAATAAAGCTGGAATTAAACAAAATATACATTTTAGATAATTTCTTTTTTTTAAACATAAATAAAAATTAGAAACATTTTAAGTTCTAAAATTACTAAAGTGGAAATAAATAATTTGAAGCTAAACAGAAATATTTCAAAACAACCAAAAGCTAACACCAAAACAAGCTCAAATCACTAAAACTTGAACTAAAATTAAAAGAAAATATTAAAATAAAAGCTATTCCAAAATTTAAATAAATACTATATTAGTATAAAAATATGATAACACTTTACAATAAGGTCTAATTTGTTAACATTAATGTATTAACTACCATGAACTAACAATGAACAATACATTTGTTACATTACGTATTAAACTTTGTTAAAAGTACAGTCATTCATGGTTTGTTCATGTTAGTTCACAGTTGTTAACAAATACAACTTTTGATTTTAATAAATGTTGAAGTTAATATTAACTAAGATCAATAAATGCTGTAGAAGTATTGTTCAATGTTAGTTCATCTTAATTAAAGTAGTTAACTAATGAAACCTTATTGTACGGTGTTACCAATAATTCTAAAATAATGCATTGACTAATGTTAACAAATTGAATGTTATAAAGCATTGTTACCCAAAACTTTATCACTTCTCTCAAAATGTACAACAGCAGCACCATAAAAGTCTCCTTTAAGAGCAGTCTGGGTTTCTCATCCTATCCTATTGGGTAATGAGCAATTAAAAAGGACCCATGGGTGTCTTAATATAGTAACGGCTGTTAGTCTCCTGTCACACACGGGTGGGAGCGACCCACTTCACTCTGACGCCACCCTTAAATCTGCCCCCTCTCCTCTCCATCTGCCCCATTTCCACTCCAGCCGAAATATTAATATCCACATCTGGGTTAATTAGCACAGAGACCAAAAACCAGAGCAAAGCACAAGGCATTCTGGGTAGGCGCAGATAGATTCCATCTTTATCAGTGACACTTTACTCATCAAGTACGTTTGGTTACTTTGCCATTGGGGTTTCAGGATTGAAACTTCATGTTTCTTATTATAGAAATCTCAGTCAATAGATGTTCTGAAAACATGCAAGTGCTCTTTTATTTCTTCAAAATATGTTATTATAAAAATAATGTATTATAATTTATTTCATTTAGGATGTCACACTGAGAAAGAGACTTAAATATTACTATGAATAAAAATAAATATTATTAGTAATTATTTATAATTAATAATTTGCAAAAATACATTAAATATATGTACTTTTTTTGTTTTTTGTGCAAATTATTATTAAGATTTAAGTCCCTTTCTCAGTGTATGGTGCCCTAGACATGTGAAACATTTTCTTAAGGATGTTAGCCAATATTAAACCCATATTGATGGACTACTTTTCTAAGTAATGAGGGAGACACACCGTGTCTAGTGGTAATTGCCTTGTTTTTATTAGTAGTCATTGTGTAGTGATTGTGTTTTCTTTGCACTTCCATCCACTGATAATGTGAGGATTGTGGCAAACTCTCTGAATCCTGTTTTTGTCTCATGAGTCATTGGGGTTTGGTGAGTGAGCTGACATTCCTGGGTCTCTATGGCAACGGGATGTGTGATATCGACTGGACGGTGCGTGTAGGCTGTAGTGTTTAGCAACGACTGTTGAGGAGTGAATCCGTAATTCTCTGTTCAGTTAGCAAGTGTCAGCTTTGCCACTTGAGGTTGTATACCAAGTGTTTGACTTACAAAGGAGGGCATGTCAAGGTCTCATTGGTGTTTTTTTGTGGCAAGGTCACATTTTCACCTCAGAGAGAGAAAGAGAGAGCTGCACTGATTGCAACCTCTGCACCGTTGAAAGGGACAGTGTGCAGGGCACTTCCTTTAACCTCTGACCTCTGTGCTTGTCTTTTCTGTTTGTCAGATAAAAGAACAGTTGAAAAAAAGAAAAAATTAGCTAAAGAATTAAGATTTATTATACCATTATTGTTTGTTTATTATTATTTTGTGTTATTATTAGTGCTGTCAAACGATTAATTCCAAAATAAAAGTTTGTTTACATAATATATGTGTGTGTGTATTGTGTATAACTGTTATGTATATATAAATACACACAGATGCATGTACACTACCAGTCAAAAGTTTGGAAATATTACTATTTTTAATGTTTTTGAACAAAGTCTCTTATGCTCATTAAGGCTGCATTTATTTCATAATAAATACAGAAAAAACAATAATATTGTGAAATATTATTACAATTTAAAATTATGGTTTTCTATTTTAATATACTTTAAAATATAATTTATTCCTGTGATCAAAGCAGAATTTTCAGCATCATTACTCCAGTCTTCAGTGTCACATGATCCTTCAGAAATCATTCTAATATGCTGATTTGAGTTATTATCAATGTTGAAAACAGTTGTGTTGCTTAATATTTTTTTGGAACCTGTGATACTTTTTTCAGGATTCACTTTTATTTTGGATGCAATTAATCGCGATTAATTGTTTGACAGCACTAAATATTATTATTATTTCAGAACACATTTTAAACATGTATTCATATTTAATTTATAATTAGATATTTAAATTTTAAGTAATTTAATAACATTAACATTAATTGTTAATTTTTTGATTCATTGATTTGATTCATATTAATCAATTAACTATTAGCAATACTTATAATATATAAAATACAATTGTTTGATAAAAAAATATATTTAATATATATATAATTTCATAAAATATAAGTAATGAAAAATAAATAAAAATTTCTAATGATTTTGTATATATATATATATATATATATATATATATTTGTGGTGTCAAATCAATTAATCGCATCTAAAAAAATTATATGTGTGTATATATCAATTAAACAATTAATTGCATCTAACAAAATTTGTAAATATATGTTGTGTGCGTGTATATATACACATGTGCAATTGTGCATATATATATATATATATATATATATATATATATATACACAAACTTTTGTTATGCGATTAATTACGATTAATTGATTTGACAATGCTATACACATATATAAGAAGTGCTGTCAAATCAATTGCGGTAAATAAATATTTAATATATGTGTGTTTATGTATATTTATATAATATATATATATATACACACACACACACACACACACACACACACATATATATATATATATATATATATATATATATACACATGTATATATGATGAGTCAATAATTATTAATTGATTAATTAACAAAATAAATTAACATTTAAAGTTTTGATAGAGAGTTAAAAAATATAACATATTGTGGTATAGGTAACTACAAACTCATTTGACCTAGTCTTGATATTATTGAACTTGTGATCCAAAAAAGATGCATTTCTATTTATTGGCTGGCCTTTTTTTTTTTTTTTTCTTTGGCTTGAGATCCTCTGGAGAAACTAGGGCAGTGTTTTATTAAATAAGTGTGTCCCTCAAGACTTTAGTTTAAAACCGTGTTGCCTTATATTTTTATATAGAACATTATCAGGAGAGTTTCACTGCAGCATGAAAGAAAAATAAATATTCCAGTGGCCCAGATAAGGATGTGACATTTAGAGCTTCATAGTAATATCCACTGCTGTGATTTATGAGTACACCCCATGTGCATAACATGGACAACACCGAGGCATCCTGGTGAAAAATCCTTGAAAAAACATTTTTTTCATATAAATTGGCACAAAAAAATGCATTTAGGCAACTCCCCATAACATACACTTGTGTAAAGGACTCATATCTTTTGAATAATCAATAAAAATGCTTTTCCAGGGTCAGTTCTCCAGGGCAAAACTGTTTATCCTCCACATGATGCACCAAGAAACCGTTATAGTGTGACTATACGCTCTTTATTGTTATATTGAAGGTCATCCCTTCATTATTATCAATTTTATTCCAATCTCAAATGCTTAAATGCCTTTTGTGCTTGCAGAGCGAGGCAAGATCACGCAATACAGTCTGAATGAAACTTCATAAGCTTTTAATCGACAATCACCCATATTTTTTGTGTAAAAAGAAAATCAGTCGGTGCTGTTTTTGCTGTTCCTTCACTGTTTAACATTCCCTGATTCTTCGTTTGCAGAAGCGCACCGAGCCTAGTTTCCTCTCATCAGTCACGCCTGTCCTCCATGCTGCCATTAGTGACAGTCAAATTGCACAGTGCTTAATAGTGACATAATGAAGCTGCTGCTTTGAAAGCTCAAACCTGCTAATCGGCCCCTTATTACTCAACAGAAACTGTCGGAGGTCCTGTCATCCGGAATGGAGAAAGAAAGTGACATTAAACTCAGCTGGTTATATTGTGTAGAGCTCACAGCGCAAGATCACAGGTCTGTTTCGATGAGGGGAATTCGAGCGAATACATTAATAGTGATGAGAATTATTTATTTCAAAAGGATCTCTCTCTGCATCCTCAGATATCATATCTCAGAAGAGTAGGCCTACAAGTGATTCATTTCCATAGTTACCACATACTAGAGTGTGCAGACATGAGATTATGATAAGGCAATGTTCATCTCTAGGATCATATTGTTTGTCAAGCGTATGTTTATTAATTTTTTGTGAACTGATAAATTGTGATATTTATTATTGCTTGCAAGTGAATATACATGTATACCGTAATTTGTATTATTCTAAACAAAGAGCCACACAAAATGATATGGCTTATCAATGGCAGTTCACAGAGCAATAAGCCACAAGACCCAATTAGAGTAATGCTGTAGCTCGTTTAATAAGACCATTTCCTTTGGGAAAACTAAAGCCATTATCACTGTATAATTGTCTTTTATTTTTAGTGAGGAAGAACTTTGTCCTGTAGGGTGGATCAGGACACATAACGCTAGTTCATTTGCATCTGTCATCTACAGTATGTGGTCATGTTACGTCACTTTATGCATAATATGTTGTGATACAGTGGTTGGCGCAACAAGTCTGGCTGAAAGTATAAGCCCCAGATGGTGTTGATCAAATCTCAGGTGGTTCCTATCCTATCACAATGAGGTAGAGATTTTTCTGCAGTGGTTTCAGTGTGATGTGAGGTGTGACGTAGCCTGTATAGAAACTAACCACATCCGAATCTGCCTGCTGTTTTAAACATAGACTACCATTAAAAACTTTGTGGTCAGTAGATTTTTTTTTTTACTCTTTCACCACTATGGACAGAATTTTGTTTTCACTGTCATACGGTAGGGGGCGCTATTACGCATCTTCTGAAAGATTACAGAATCTCCGGACCAAAAACACAGGCGAAGCAGAAACAAGAGATAGAAGCACGTAAAATAACGCGATCGTCAAACATTAAACAGCATACAAATCAAAACTGCCTAACGTTACTGAATAAAATGTCGACCCAGGATAAGGTAAAGTACTGTGAAGCTTTGTGGGTATTGATGGGATCAGTCTACTCCGATCCGGACACAGTCTTTGACAAAAAAATTGATTTTCTCAGCTTTTTTGTTCAAAATGTTGCTTTTAATATGAAGCTTGCCCAAGTGTTGATAAAAAGAGTGCATGAAGCTAGAATAAAATGCATGTTTATTTTACAAAACATATTAAATTACAATTAAAGTTTTGTGAAAGAGAAAAGAAAAAAAAAGAAAAAATTCTGACAGGGGAAACAGCTGCTTTATATATATATATATATATATATATATATATATATATATATATATATATATTTTTTTTTTTTTTTTGTGTAAACCACGAGTTATGGATACGGAAATAGAAATTTAAACATAATAAAGGTATATACTGTCACTTTGACTATCCTTGCTGAGTAAAAGTATGAATTTCTTTAAAAAAAAAAAAAAAAAAAAAATTCTTACTGATCCCAAATTTATTTCTGATTGATTTAGTTTTAGGGGCTGTTTACACGACACCATTTTCAAACTAAAAATGTAAAAAATTGTATGTGTTTTGGCCGTTTGTTTACATGACAATGGCGTTTTGTGGGCCTGAAAACGCAAACTTTTGACATTTTTGTAAAATGATAACGTTATTGTCTCCATGTAAACTACAAAAACGTGATTTTGTGAAAACCGTGATGTCATGCGCATGGGTATTACATGTCCAGTCTATAGGCGCATAGTTTTTCTTTACAAAGTGACATCGCCAACTACTGGCCTGGCGGCAGAATACAGGATTTTTAACCGTTTTCACGGATCCATGTGAACGAGAATCACAATGATGTCGTCTGTATGTGAAAAATGGAAATGGAAAGGGAAAACTTTTCTGTATTTAGTATGTTGTTGTGTAAACGAATACTTTTTATCTCTTAGTTGGAGATCCTCTGATACCTTAATGCAGACCAAATGGTCCATTTAAATCAACTGAAATTTGTTGCAGGATTCAGTTAAAACACTGACCAATGGTGGCTATTCAGAGGAATATGATTCCCTTTAATGGTAAAGATACTAGTAGTTGAAGTAATTGTCAAACTTTAGTATTATGGAAATAGACTGTGGTCTTGACTAAAGCCCGGGATACACTGCACGATTTTTGCCTGTCCCCAGACGAAAGATTGCCATTGTGAAACAATCGTGGAGGTTCAAAGACGGCCGTTTTCATGGTTTTACGACCAAAGATAGCCTACGATCATTTTCTGACAGTGTCAGAAATTCAGCATGATCATCGCACAGTGTGTTTGTGGCAGTTGTAGATTTTATGTGTGCTGAAAATAAAAAGGAAGTGGTGAAAGAAGAAGGGAAAAGAGCTTGAGGTAAGCAGTTTTAAGTTTTAGCGGCATGTCGCGTTGATTTCATGTCGCATTTTTATTGGCTGGTCAGTAGACGTAGGTTGTAGCAGCAAACACACTGTGCGATGATCATGCTGAATTTCTGACACTGTCAGAAAACTGTTGTAGGCTATCTTTGGTCGCAAGCCCGGGAAAACGGCTGTCTTTTAACCTCTCTTTGGTCGCAAGCCCGGGAAAACGGCTGTCTTTTAACCTCTCTCACTGTACGACATAGGACCACCGATTAAGAGCCACGATCACAGAAATCGCCACGATTGTTTCACGATGGCAATCTTTGGTCTGGGACAGACAAAAATCGTGCAGTGTATCCCGGGCTTAAGACCATAAGTCGAGACCAGGATTCAGATCAAGACTATAAAGTCAAAATCTCAAATATAAAAAAGAATGTGTTTTAGTCCACTTTTTACCATCCAATCAATTCCCAGTGGAAAACAATCACATCCCGCTAATTGTTTTCCTTATTGAATGTCCTGTGTCATTTGAAAGTGTGTCACATTACGGAGTAAATTTGATTGCGAATTTCATTTCATGTTGATCCAGACCAAGAAACCTAATATTAAGATCCAGACCAGGGCCACGATTACATCGTTTTGAGGCTTTAGATTAAGACCACTATATACGCTTTCCTCCATTTTTTCAAAAGAAACAGATTTAAGCTGTATAACAACAATATGATTTTCTTATAATTCAGTGGGGTCAGTTTAAAAGGTAGCCTCATTGTTTGTCGTTCTCTAAGATAATGTGTAGCTCATTATGAGCCTTAATCGCATCATCCATGACAAACAATGGCCGTTTCCTCCTCATTGGCTGGTTAATTTTATTTTTGTCTTGCAGCCAGCAATCAATTTACAGATCGTAAACTGGCCCAGGCTGTTCCTCCATGTTTTAGATCACTCTTTACAGACATTTCATTGTCACATAAGAAGAAAAAATCACGAATGAAATCTCAAATGTTTCTCCTATACAATAATGAGATTAAATGGACATGTTTGCTGAAGATACATGGTTTTCTGATTTTTTTTTTTTCCTCCTGAGAGAAAGACCCTAGTAATCTCCACAGAGATCTCAAAAATGTCTCAAAAGCCATCTTTCCACCGTCGGGCTGAACGGTTCTAAGAACGGTAAGGAACCATTTCAATTATATTTCCACTTGAGCCTGGTACGACACGGCACATTCACAAACCATTTAACAACAACCATTCGTTTCTTTACAAAAACAGCAGTGAATTTCTGATTAATTTAGCCTTATACTCGTTCTCTCTTAGCTGGAGATCCTCCAAGACACAGGCGAGACCCTCAGGGCCTGAATGCAGACCAAGCTGTCCGTTCAAATCAGCTAAAATTTGTTGCTGGATTCATTTCAAACACTGAGCGACAGTGGCTATTCAGAGGAATATAATACCCTTTAATGGTACAGATACCATGTCAACTAGTAGTTGAGGTAATTGTCAACCTTTAGTGTGATGGAAATAGACTGTGGTCTTGACTGAGACTTTGGTCTGAAAGTTTATTAAACACATCAATTCTATTTGTGCTGTTTTAGAATGACATCTGTCACATTTTATAGTTGTCTCTCCACAGATGATTGATGTTTTTCATGGGTTAACTGTTGCATCCATCAACAGATCAAAGGAACGGGTCGAATGGCTGCTTTTGGTTTGAGCAGCTGTAGCTGCAGATATTTCCATCTCAAAGGCTCACTCGATGCTCTCTTCCACACCACACAAACACACACATGTGGAGAATAAGGTGAGAGCCCAACACAAGACACACAACTTTGTATGATAACAATGACCTGAGCACGCCCACACTCATGGCCCCTCTTACTCATCCTGCTGTTCAGAATACAGCATGTGATGAATGACAAGCACAAGAGCCTCTATTGTGTCTGTGTGTGTGTTGTCAGGAATAAACATCACTCTCAGGGTGTGAGTGCACACCAGGTTGCTAGGTGATGTACCTTTCTGTGAGTGATATAGCTGTGATGGGCAAGCAGGAAGGCAATTTTGGGGGTGCTGCTCTGGTGAAGAGTGCTGATTAAAAAAACAGATCATACACTACTAATTAAAGGCTTTTTTGAATTTGAAATAATTATTTTATGCTCATTTATTTGATCAAAAATACAGTACATGGTACTATTGTGACATTACAATTTTACACAATTTTGTAATTTAAAGGGGTCCTTGATTACGATTTCACTTTTTTAACTTTAGTTAGTGTGTAATGTTGCTGTTTGAGCATAAACAACATCTGCAAAGTTACGACGCTCAAAGTTCAATGCAAAGGGAGATATTGCATTTTACAGAAATCTCTTTTTGAGGACTACGACAAATAGCTGGTAGGGACTACAATGAGCTTCTTCCTGGGTTGGTGACATCACAAACCCCAAAATTTACATAAACCCTGCCCCCGAGAACACACAACAAAGGGGGTGGGGGCAAGTTGTTATAGTGTTGTTACAGTGTTATAATTTTACCCCAGACTGCTTCACAAACGAGGGTCAATTCGACGCTGGATTTGCACAAAAGATTAACATGACGGCACATGCTAGTGGCTGAGTTGAATCAACTCCACAGCAACTACATAAATTTATCCACTAACCATTCAGAAATGTCCAGTTTCATTCTAAAAGTTGTAACTTCTTCCTGAGTCTCTCCATCAGTGTCCGCCTCCGGTTTGAACAATGTAAGGCTGAACACAGTTACTGACAATCCTCATTTTGGCTGCGTGAGATTCTCCAGTTTTGTTGTTGTTGAGCAACCGAAGCAAGAGCTGTTAAAGCTCCGCCCTCTTCTGGAGCAGCAGCTCATTTGCATTTAAAGGAACACACACAAAAATGGCGTGTTTTTGCTCACATCCAAATAAGGCAAATTTGACAAGCTATAATAAATGATCTGTGGGGTATTTTGAGCTAAAACTTCACAGACACATTCTGGGGACACCGGAGACCTGTATTATCTTGTAAAAGGGGCATTATAGGTCCCCTTTAAAATAACTGTTTGAATATATTTTAAAATGTAATTCATTCCTGTGAATTTTTTCAGCATCATTATTCCAGTCTTCAGTGTCACATGATCCTTCAGAAATCATTCTAATATGCTGATTTGATGCTCAAGAAACATTTCTTATTATTATCAATGTTAAATAAACCGTTGTGCTGCTTAGTATTTTTGAGGAAACCGTGATATACATTTTTTCTTAGAATTCTTTGATGAATAGAAAGTTCAAGAGAACAGCATTTATTTGAAATAGAAATCTTTTGTAAAATTATAAATGTTTTCATTGTCAGTTTTGATCAATTTCATGCATCCTTGCTCAATCAATGTATTCATTTCAAACAAACAAAAAAATATTATTGACCTTAAACTTTTGAACGATAGTATAAATGAGATAAACACACATTATGCAAGGGAATATTTGTATATAAATTCCATTAGGGCATAATACTTCATATCATGATCAAGATTATCATTGCATGAAACAAACATACCCATTTCTGACATGGTTTTTCCACACAGTATTTTTTATAATATTGCTGTATGTGGGGCGAGATAAATTATAAACAGTCATTCACAGATTTCGGTCCCATTGGTAACTGCATATTGTCACTGCTCATTTGCATAAAAAAGCAGTTTCACCAACCCACACTGAAACTGAATGACTTCTGGTGATTGTTGTTGAAAATTGTTGTCAGTATGTTGTGTGCTGTAGAAATATCATGCGTAATGCATGGGAACAAATAAAAATAAACTTAGAGAAAAACAATTTAATATTTAATGGCTTTTAAATTCATTTACTTCTCTCTGTTCTGTCACAACAGCACGCACAGCATTGTGGGATATCACAGACAGTGAAAGATACTATGCTGCCATTAAAAACAGACCATAGTAGGCGGCGATAGCCTTGTGGGCAGCGCACTGACATATATAACGCTGCTGCGCTTTGGGCGACCCGAGGTAGAGTCCCGGCTTTCCCGACACTTGACCCATCATTATTAATAACGACCCATTAAAAAATATTTCAATACAATTAAAACAAGCTGCAGTTATCTATAGCAACCTGTTTTCAAGTGCATTCGCAAGTGAGTTTGGTGTATTTCATAAACAACCCAGAGCATATTCAAAATAGAGGCGTCTATCAAGGGAACGCTGTTAAAAGTCAGTGCCAAAGCACATCAAAAATGTGTTCCAGTTCGATGGATGAACATGAGGACTGTTTTTAGTAGGCCAAATGCAAAAAAGAAAAAAAGTAGATCACCAACTTGATTTGTGGGTCAGACTTTTAAAAAGTGCTTATGAAAACTAGAATTGAAGGACATGGGAAGTAGTCCATCACGCCACAAGTTTAACCTGATCCAAACCCGTTTTGCTGGATTCTTAAGGGTAGGTATTCGTCATGACTCGGTCAAGTATTGTGTTTCTTAAGCACCATCTAAGAATTCTGTGCATTTTTCTAAACTTTCTAAACTCAGTTTTCTGAATGCCATAATTACATATCACAATAATAATGAGGAATTATATACACTTAAATTAATACTGTTAAACAAAATACACTCTTCACCTGAAACAGCTCCTGTTTTTGACAGTCGGTGACCTCATAAGCTCCTCCCCCATACCTTTTAAAGACACACTGTCGGCCAATAGAAAAAGAAAGCATATATGCCTGTTTTTGACATCTATCTATCTATTTATCTATCTATCTGTCTGTCTTTGTATAGAGGTTCAGAACTCCATTACCCATCATCTCTCACTCCTGATGCGCGTTCAGTTAAGGGGCGGAGCTTCAGGGCTCATGTGGAGGTGGTGAGAAAGCGGACAAGTGCGGACAAAATCCAACTGGCAGCTAGACGCCGCGATTTTCAATTGGGGGACTTTCGCATATCATGGAATTATACGAGGAATCCCAGCTGGAGCAGTTTTGCCGCTGAGCACATCGTCAGTGTTTTATTCCCTACACGCTCTCCTTCAGAAGAAGGTAAAGTTCGGCTGAACTCTTGCTATTACTGTACTGCGAAAGGGACATCAGGCAGTCATTGGATGTATGACTGATGCATCCATCAGTGAGAGCAGAACGGAAGTTTGACAGCGTGTTACATCGTATCAGTGAAGGCGTTCGATGAGCTGATTGATGTTGTCGCGGTAACAATGTAACAGTTTTTAGAACGATTCAATGTAACCGTGTCAAGTGCAGCTGAAGGAGGCAGGTGGACCTCAGACATAACCGAGGCGGTGATTACAGTCATTTAAAAGACATTATTCAGCCGTCGGGTTTAGAGTATATTAGTGTTCATAGTGTCTTTCTGTATTGGAGTTTATGCAGTGAAGCGGTTTGTTTAGTAATAGATGCGTCGTTCAGTTCGAGGCTGCTGAATTCTGATTGGCTGTTTATTATCACCTGTCAAACTAAGCGTTTAGGTTTGATCTCAGCGTACATACAACGTCAAGGTAGATGTCTCAACTGTATATGTCTGTGTAAAACTTATTTTTTTTCACTGTAGTTTGTGTCAGGTAAGTTCGGCCTCCACATTTAAAACCCCACACTATTCGACTCAGGGACAGCCCACATACATCTGTCATTCTAGCCACACATTTACTGTTTGCTTTAACAGGCCACATACAGTGTTTAACTTTTTCATTTGGAACTTGTATAAGGTTCTAAAAGATTCTTAAATACCATTCTTTTAGCTTGACAGGAAAGTTACATCTTCTCAAGGACTGTGTAGGCTATGCCAGAAACAGCTGGAACAAATATGCTTAAGAGATGTTTATAATTTTGGAAAATACGGAGAACTGTGCAGGTTTTTCTGTGGTTTGTAGTTAATTTAGGCACTTATTGTTATAGTAGGCCTATATTGCATTATTATTGTTCCTTCACATATGTCTTTGCAGTATCTATCAACTTTATTTCAGTCACTAAGTAAGGGATAATGTACAGTCAGGCAGTCATTATCACAATATACACCCCAACAGGGTCTTTTATCGCTTGATTATCCTGCTACATAACAGGTAAATAAATAAATGGGTATGAAAGTATTATTTTATTATCTTCCATGTAAAGATGTAGCAGGACAGAACATGAAAAAACAGGTTTCCAGGAAGAGTGGTCAGTTGTACAACATTCCCTTGGGCTACAGTAATTTTTTTAGAAACATTTGACCGATTAATATCTTGATTGACCAATCAGAAATCCAGAAAGACATGTAATAAAATGCACCTGCATTATTCACTTGGGTAATATTTAAATTCAAACAGAGCTTGAGGGCATGATGTGGTTTATCATTGGATATTTCACAGGTAGAGCATGTTTACTGTTCAAATAAGAATTAGTCTTCATAATCAGGCAAATAAAACAAAGTTAAATTCTTTTCCAGTAATGCATAAACTGTCAGTTAAGATAAAGGCATATATTATCCCAACAATGTCAACATTGTATTTGTTTGTATTACTCTGATATATGTCGAGCATCTGTGCAGTCTGTTTCTTATTAATGTTCTCTGGTCTCATCTGCCATTGATTGAGCCTTTGGCTTTATCTCCAGCTGACTGTAGCATTGACTCAGTGTATGATCACAGAGAAGATGTGTGTGCTTTTAGTTATACATATTGCTAATAATTTTAATGCTTCTCCCACAAAAAAAAAAAAAAAAAAAAAAGATATATATATATATATATATATATATATATATATATATATATATATATATATATATATATATATATATATATATATATATACACACATTATAATTATTACATTCTAATTTTAATATAAATTACATTTTACTATTTTATAAAAAAATAAAAAATATATCTGCAACAATTTATTTATGTTATTTTTGCTAAATATTTGATTCATATAATTTTACATTTCTTTCTCATAATATTTCATTAAACATTACGTTTTCTTTAAATAAAAATGTTACAACAAAGAATTTATTTGTTGTTTGTATATAAATTCATAAAAACATTCCTACAGAAAAATAATGATATGATGATTTTTTTCAACCCATTGTAACATATTCTTAAAGGCTATCATATGACACATTTTATTTGACTTATAATCTTCTGTGCATCATTTTAATGTATAATGTTTCAATCAGCAACAATATCATATAAAATGCATACAATAGAGAATAATACATAGATGCAACCAAATCTTTGAACCAATAAGACATGCTCTCTTGCTGACCCTGTAACATCTTTATTGTTGAGCCCTCAAAAGGTCACGCTTAACAACTAGCTGTCCTTGAATAATACAGACATTATAGTGAACCAAGATGCTGCATTCAATTTTAGCCCTTTAGAAAGGTACAAACAATACATTGCAAAAAAATGTGTCCATAATTAAGTGTCTTTTCAGCATGTAGCACAGCTGTATTTTCTACAGCGTTTCTCATTATCCACCCAGCAGAAGGACCTTGAATTCCATGCTTGTGCTGTCAAAAACTAGGCCATCTCAAAATGGCAAATTCTCATTTTCTCGAATCCATCCCCATGGCCCTCACGCTATTATTGTCTTGCTATCTCCATGTCTGATGATAACCTACATATAATGTTTAAATAAGATGAATAAAGGACATATGCTGATTTTATTGCACCTTAATCTGTTTCATATCTTGTCCGCAGGCACACCGCAAAGTGGAGCAAAATGTCAGACAAAATGTCCAGTTTCCTCCACATCGGGGACATCTGCTCCCTGTATGCGGAGGGGTCCACCAATGGATTTATCAGCACTTTAGGGTAAGATATCCATCCTCATGTCGTCACCCTCTGTGTGGACATCAGCGTTTAAAAAATAAGAGGAACTTGATGAAATTAAGGGAGCACAAGAGGAAGAAGAAAGTGAGGGTTACAGCACTCAGAAATGAGAAGTAACAGAATTGTTGTGGGCTTGTTCTTGTGCCGTTGTATTACAGTATGGATTTCTGATGCATTTTCAGTTGTACCGCTTAGATTTTTTTCTCAAAATTTGCATAAAATTTGATTGGGAAATATGGAAAATATGGGAATAGTTCTCTTCTGCCTTAAAGTTGTGATACAACGGAAGTAGCGACAGATGTATCGTTATGTATCGTGATGTACATCCAACAGATTATCGGAAAAGAAAAAAATGTAGGGTGGATACTTGCTTCCGTTTTAGTGGACTAAATGATTGGAGAAGTCCTGCATATGTCACCAGAGAGAAGTCTGATGATTCACTGGAAGATTGAGTTATGATATTTAATTAATTAAAGATTATGGGGTCAAATTAAATGGTAACACTTTACAAATAAGTCCCATTACAACTTTTTTTTAAATAAAGTATATATATATATATATTTAATGAAGAAATTAAATTTCTTGTTGACTTTAAAAGTTCAATGCGATTTATTTTGCTATGCTAAATATGTACAGTTTAGGTGCAGTCACATTTTGAAATTTTGGTGAAATTTTGCAGGCAAAAGAAAAGATTTGGCCAGGAGATGGCAGATTGTGATCAATAGTGTAGCGATTATGGGAGTAACAGTAACAGTACCTCGGTTTTGAAATCATGGTTCGGTACTGGTTCGGCACAGCGGGGGCTGGGGGGTGGGGGTTAACTAAACATAAAATTGCTTAAACTGCACATAAGGCAGTTTTTGCATTAATTTCCAAATCTAATTATAAAAGTATGTTTTTACTCCAACTCATTGTTGAGATATAATCATTTTCACAGTGGCTGTCATTTTCATGACAGATGAAAACATACATTAAATAATAAAGGACATGCCTAACAGGTTAAGTAAAATTTTATGAATATGTAGGCTAATACAGTGCATATATTTAGCGAACTAACAAGATGTGGATACTGAATGACTTGCCTGAGGTAAGTGTAATGTAACATGACATTGTTTACAAGCTGTTTTATTGATGTCTTTCCACTGTTGAAACACTGATTGAGCGATTACATGAGATATACGTTTTAGTAAGTTGTACTGTGTCTTGTAACATACCTTCAGATGTTCATTATTTTTTATTCTGTAACTAGTATTAAAGAGGAAGACATGATCGCTTTCACTCGTGCTCCGCGCTGCCACTTGAACTGAGGCATGCCACATTAAAGACCGTCAAAACTGGATTTTAGGATAAAATGGACAGAATTTGAAAGATGACACTTTGTCTCTTATCGAAAGTAACAAAACGCGGAGCTTATTGCGATTATTGTTGGTTAATGGTGGTTAGGCTATAACGCTGTATTCGTTGTGTACACATAAGACACGGGATGAATATGTGTACCGTTACACCCTTAATATCTATTTAATCAAATGTCAAGGAAGATAAATTCGTTTTATGACATAAGTGAGGTCAACTTCAACAATGGGCCAGGGCTGGGCAGGGGCAGCAGGGGGCGAAACTTTATGATCGCACAGATTCTTATTGAAATTACTGTATTTTCACCCTTGAAATTCCATATTGCATTTTAATATTTCAATGTAGTATTATATTTTCCCACTGTCTATGCCTCTATCAGAAAAGACCTGTGGCCCATTTTGGACAGCAACCCACCAGTTACATAAAATAGAATAATAAAATGGTATTAATACAGGACAAAAGTTGCTAATAATGCCAGTAGTTGTGGCCTCCCCCGTTCGCTTTTCTGTATTCTGCTCCAGCTTTCCTTGCCGAAATTGAGCCAAGTCTCAACGCTGCCCTCTTTATGTCCTTCCCCTGGAAATGAGATTGTGGCGTCTTTGCTTAATCACACCCTGCCACCTCCTGGCAATCAGCCCCCCTTTGCCAGCCTGCGTGATGTGATCACACAAATCACTACCCCACGTCACCCACCCATCCATGGCAACAAAAGCAAGCGTGAGGCTTTGAAGAACAGAACGTTGACAGATCTCATTTGTCAAGACACCGTTGTGCAGTTGTTGTGCCTTGTAATCACTTTCTCTGTCTTTCTACCGCGTGTACATCCTAGTAAGCAACGGCTATTTTTAGCCACACTGGCATATGCAGTGTGTAGTGTTTGTCTCGGTGCCACCGAACGACCTTAGCAGGGATGGGAAAATGAGCCACCTGGCCTGCAGCTGGGCTTGGGGAACCAGAAAGGACACAATGGCGATGTGATGAGAACTGGCAGTCGTGGTGCGTGTGGGGCTGCGTCAGTCAGGTACAACTGGACCAAAGGCCGAAGCCACCTGTCCATTAGTCCCTGGAGAGTGTGAAATTAATTTATGGTGAATGGATGACAGCTGGATGCAAATCGCATATGGACTTGTTGCTGGTTCATTTGAATAACTTTGACAGTATTCAGTGTTTTGAAGCCTCTGAATACTTTTAGACTTCTTGTACAGAAACTATACACAATTATTGTGCTGTAAAACCCTAGTCGGCTGCCTACCTAGGCAGCATAGGTGTCCCACAATTAGTTTAAACACACTTGTGATAATCACCAATACTGTGTAGTTTTAATCGTTTGTGACATTTGAATGCATTTATGGTGCCACAAACTACTGCATAGGCAATTCATATATATATATATATATAGTGACCCTGGACCACAAAACCAGTCATAAGTCACACGGGTATATTTGTAGCAATAGCCAACAATACATTGTATGGGTCAAAATTATTGATTTTTCTTTTATGCCAAAAATCATTAGGATATTAAGTAAAGATCATGTTCCATGAAGATATTTTGTCAAATTTATCAAAAGTTTATTTTTGTGAGTAATATGCGTTGCTAAGGACTTCATTTGGACAACTTTAAAGGTGATTTTCTCAATATTTTGATTTTTTTGCACCCTCAGATTCCAGATTTTCAAATAGTTGTATCTCGACCAAATATTGTGCTGTCCTAACAAATCATACGTCAGTGGAAAGCTTATTTATTCAGCTTATTTATATAATTTTATATATAAAAAATGACCCTTATGACTGGTTTTGTGGTCCAGGGTCACATATATACACACACTATAAATAACTGTAAGCAACTTCAAGGGTCTGGTGTATATACACCAGACCTTAAAGTTGCTTAAATTCAGAGAGTTTTACTGGATTTTCACTTTTCAAAATTTAGATGGATGTTACCAGAGACAGTCTGTATTGCTACAGATGTTGATTATTGATAAAGTAAGCATATAGTTTTGTTTGGCATTTTGTACATTCCTCAATTCCCGTTCATCCTCCCAATTCCCATTCATCCACATATGTGGTCCAAAACTTACTGGTTCCTTTTTTATGTGTTCCCTCCTCCGCCCAAACCCAAACAGGAATTGCGTCTTGTGTTCTGACCACCCCATATCGATATTTGTGAATATCACTGTGTGAACGTAGCCAATAAGAGTTAGATTTTCAGTGACTCATTCTGGCTCGTAGAGATATAGAGAAAGTATAATGAGAGGCAAATTTTGGTGTCATTACATTATCACTGAATGATTTAATCTGCATAAATTGACATTTGCTCATAACAAGTGGAAAAGATAACACAGTGGCTCATACATTTAAGCAGATAAACCTTTCAGGAAACACAAAAACCTCTTGATTTGCTAATCGTTACTCTTTCAGACTCTTTATGAATGCTAATACTCCAAAACTTCACATGTAAGAGAGATTTAATAGAAGAAAAAAACGTTTTTTTAACCGATTTACCTTGAGCAATGGGCTTTTTGAGCTGTCATTATTTATATTTATATATATATATATATATATATATATATATATATATATATATATATGTGTGTGTATGTGTGTAAAAGTCCTTAATATATTCCCCCTCCTTTTTTAGAAGAAAAATATTGTACATTATCAACGTGTGTATGTGCTGAAATTTAATTTTGTCAAATTTTATGGGTATGCTAGCTTATAGATGACTTCTATGCTAACAATTTATAATTTGTAATTTTGATTGCATATTTCTTTAAATATCATGCTTTTTTTAATCATGTATCAGCTACTAATAGCACTGTATTACTCTGAGCTCCGAAGTCCCTTTCCCCCACCATCAGTGCAGAAAACGCGAAAAATTGATGGATTAAAATGGAGATACTCAATATGCTGCCAGTTCCTCCAAAGAAGTTCTCTGACTCATATCTCTCATCTCTTCAGTCTGGTGGATGACCGCTGTGTGGTGCAACCAGAATCTGGGGACCTAAACAACCCTCCTAAGAAGTTTCGAGGTAAGACCACATTTATGCTTAATAAGCTCTGGGGTGTTTTACAGAAGTATTTTAGATAACTCGCAATTCATCCTGTGAAAACCACTTTGAAATCGGATACTACTTTACCATTGAAACGGTACTTTAAAAACTTTTAGCGGGCTCCTCCCCCTGGTAGGCGGTGTCATGTTTCATATTGCAAAATATAATCAGTTTTTTCTAATCTTGACAAAACGCATATCATCGGAAAAGTCTGAGACTCGAGGTTCCACAAATGGCGATTGTAGTGATATTGTGACAGAAGTGTATTAATTTGTTGTGTAGAAATGTGTGTGTCACCCGGTGGCTATTTTTGTGATATCAAATTTGGAACACAACTTGGTTAGACATATGGCTTTGATCTTCTAGCAATTTTAGAGTAAAAATTATTTTGTAAAATATATATTTCATATAAATTAAAAAATGTTTTCACTTTAGTATTAATTTACTGAGTGTCTTTATGACCAACTTGTGCATTTTCACGTATATGCTCAAAAAGGGGGGTGACAGTTAAGGGGTTAAAGGAGTTTTTGTGTGATATCTGCTTGTGCGGTGTTATGTTATTATCCTGTCATCTTGTCAGTGATTGTAGGGATATCCTTTGGCCATGCCACTTTTAGCACACTCAAACTTGTTTATCAAATTGATCTCATTGAAAAAATGTGCTTCCAAAACTCCTTCAAAACTCTAGAAACATACCTATATATACAGTTCACTGCAGTTTTTCCAGCTGAAATGAACACTAGTGGCTGTAAAATGACTTTTATTCATTTTCCCAAGTTATGATGAAAGGTGCAGATTATTGATTAATGAAGACTTATTTTCCAAGTAGTTCCTTGCACAATACTATGTCATGAATTCAAAACACTTTTACCACTAGTGCATGATTTTCAAAGTAATGCATTTGACGTTTACATCATATAACCAGCTCTATATGTATGACTGACATGGTAAACTTGCTCAGTACCTCACCTGGTAAAGCATCGCACTTGTAATGTGAAGCGCTCGAGTCCCATGAAACACAAATCATGATAAAAGACTTTCAGAAGCAAGCTAAAATGGCATGGTTGTGTTTTTATCTCACGATTGATTTTGTCAACACTATCGGTTAGGTTTAAGATATTTCAAGTCTGAAATGCAGCGATATGCACAATGTTAATAAAATGTTGGTAGATTCACGTTTATCTGAAGGCATTTTCAGTGGCACTCACTGGACATTTTCACTTTGAATGTGTTGCGAAGAGCCTAAAGAGCCTCACCCTGGGTTATGGTTTTTCTTTGAAACTAAGCAAGATAGTTGTTGAATAGGAGACCGAATGGGAATCCCTGTTGCCGTATGCACATGCTTCCTGTGTAACACTTTTAAAATGTGCTATATAAAGGTGCTGTTGTCTATTTGTGTTTTCACTTGAATGATGTCTCGCCCAGTTTTGGCAAAATAGAAAGATCAGAGATGGTGTTATATTCAATATAGTGCAAATGAGAATGTGATGCATTTGTCTTTTGAGAGAAAGCTCATGCAAGTGTGCTCCTTTTGCAGAGTTTAGTTCCTGCAGTAACACACACGTCTGTCATTTTTTTGCTGAACCTGAAGACCTTGATTAGCTGGTTCAGGTGTGGTTGATGGAACTAGAAATAAACTCAATAGTAATGGAGCTCTTCAGAAGCAGGATTGAGCTATGAAACCTGTCAGAAGTTAGCAAACTTGTCCTCCAGACTGCTGTTTTGAAAAAAAAGCCCTAGTCATGATGGGAGGAACCTCTGAACCCCTTCTGCTTGTCACATTGTAGCTTGGTATGTTAGGGATGCTTAGATCAGAATTTTACAGCTGATTAATGATTTCTAAAGTCTCAGAGTAGGCTTGCATCTTTTGAATCTTGACAATTTGATTGTTTATGCGATCAGCAAAGTTGAGGGACTACAGATCATGTCATAGGGCTTCAATTACATCATGTGTAGCAGGGCTTCAATTAAAAAGACTGAAGAGTTGTTAATGTTAACAACATTAATGATCTTAATGATCTTATTGTGAACAATTCATTCATGCATGTTTCTTTTTTTGTGATCAACTATACATTCAGTTGTAATATTTACACATCAGTTTTGTTGTGCAAATGTAACACATGCATATTTGCGCAAAACAACAAAATATACAATTGCCAAAACCTTATAGAACAAATGAAGAAGAAGAAAAAAACATATATAAATGTATGTTTGTGTTTAGGTAGTAGTAGGATAGAATATCATTAGGCAAATGCAAAGATATCAAAGTTACAGTTAATCTGTTACAGGCATAATTTTTACTTTTTTAAATGCTTTATATATGTGCTTTAAATATGATGATATAGTGATTATATAAAATAGTTGCTAATATATATATATATATATATATATATATATACAGATCTGGTGGACATTCATGCAGTCAGCATGCTAATTGCACGCTCCCTCAAAACTTGCGACATCTGTGGCATTGTGCTGTGATAAAACTGCACATTTTAGAGTGGCCTTTTATTGTGGCCAGCCTAAGGCACACCTGTGCAATAATCATGTTGTCTACTCAGCATCTTGATATGCCACACCTGTGAGGTGGATGGATTATCTCGGCAAAGGAGAAGTGCTCACTAACACAGATTTAGACAGATTTGTGAACAATATTTGAGAGAAATAGGCCTTTTGTGTACATAGAAAAAGTCTTAGATCTTTGAGTTTAGCTCATGAAAAATGGTGGCAAAAACAAAAGTGTTGCGTTAATAACTTTGTTCAGTGTGTGTGTGTGTGAGAGAGTCTGTGAAATGATTACTGTCATCTGTCACTGAAATGGTAATAGATAAAACAAGTAAAACATGTAAATAGGGTTTGTAATGTGTGTCACTGTCAACCGGTAAAGTCAACTGTCATTGCCAGCTGTTTAAGGCTTCAGTGGTGCTTTGCATGTGAAGTGTTCAAGCCTTTGCCAGTGACACTGCTGCTCATTTCTGTCTGTTTAATATCTGCAGTCTTTGCCCAGTCTGAGGGGTTTCTTTCTGTGACGTTGATGTTTTGACATGCTTCACAACGTTGTATTACCTTTTAAGTCCAGCTGAGGTGCTTGAATGCACATACCATATGTAGAGCTTTTTTCTTTACAATCCTTACATTTTTGAGGGCCGTTTATATTTCTCATAATTGCAATAAAACTGGAACTTGGCTTCAAGTCAGCGATTCTTTCTGTCCAAATCTGTCCTGCTACAGCGTGAAGCTGCTGAAGCGGTGGCGTTCTCCTCTTCAGGAGAAGCTTTCTGCTTATTTGGCTTGAGGAATTGGAGAGAGGGTTCAAATATTCTGCACTTCTGTATCATTTTTTTCCCCCCCTGAAGTCCACTTTGAATATTAGTCCAGGCTTCTTGTACCAAAAGAAGTTGTAATTTAGTTTGACATTTTTATTTTCCATCCTTTCTCTGACCCTTAAAATTAGCTGTTTTTGCTACTATACTTGTAAAGGACTAGTTCATTCAAAAATGGAAAGTCTGGCATTGTTTACACACCTTCATATTGTTCCAAACCTGTATGATTTTCTTCTTCTGTTGAACATTAAAATTATTATAATTATTATTTTTTTTTTTTTAAGCTGCTCTTTCTCTAAACCATTCTGGTTACCAGAATGATAAAAAAACAACTTCGTTTCATGAACATGGTCCATATGACTCTTTTGAAACCACATGCTAGTTTTGTGTGTTATTATGTATCGAACATGTTATTATGTATGCTCACCAAGGCTGCATTTATTTGATCGAAAATACTGTAAAAATTATTTTTTTACAATTAAATATTATTACAATTTAAAATGACAGTTTTCTATTATAATATATTTTAAAATTATTTTTTTTCCTGTGATGGCAAATCTGAATTTTTTTTAGCATCATTATTCCAGTCTTCAGTGTCACATGATCCTCAGAAATCATTCTAATATGCTGATTTGCTGCTCAAGAAACATTTCTGGTTAATATTATCAATGTTGAAAACATTTGTGCTCACTATTTTTGGAGAAACTGATATTTTTTTCACAATATAAAAGTCTATACTGTCAATTCTGATGATTTTAATGTGTCCTTGCTGAATTTCTTAAACTTATTTTATTTTTATTTTTGGAAAGTTCACTTTTGGCAAGCTGTTTCCAACTCCCCAAACGATCTTTGTTTTGCACTTATTTTGTTTTTAATGATGCCACACTAGTTTGTTCTTTGATTTTTATTTTACTTTTTTTTTGCTTGAAGTATATTGGGGCCTGTAGTGTTCTTGTACCTTATAGAATGAGCTGTGTGATACTCCAAACAGCAGATCAGATGCTCCTGACACTGCTCTCTGTGGTTGATCATGAGAATAAGTGAATGTGGCAGATGGATGGGTCTTTGTCAGCTTGTTTTGTATGATTCTATGTGTTGGCGTTTGCTCAGGAGTTTATTGTGTGTATCTTAGCGTGTCCATGTGTGCCTGTCAGTTTGATTAGACCATCACTTTGGTTTCAGTGTAACAGATTTTGATGGAAAGATCAGATGTTGCATTTTTATAGGGACTGATGGATGAAGCTGAGAGTCAGACACCTCTATAGTTAGCCGGATAGATGGTTGATTCTCCCTGTCTGGTGTAATATATCCTCAAAAGCCTCATAGAAGGACAGAATATTTAGCAGTTGATCTTTTAGCTTTGACTAACATTAAAAGCTAACACAAATTCTCTCTATAGAGACAACTCTATATCGAGCAACAAACACAAACAGTGAATTTCAAATGACTACTTGAAAGAACAAATTAAAAAAAAAAAAATTTTAAATAATGATTTTATTCATTTAAAAATCTGCAAGGTTTTATATTTATTTATTTCAAAATGCAGTGTGACATCATTAGAGAACAGCTAATCACATTCCTTGCGATTCTCTTCTTTCTCTGTTCAGGGACTCGTTATTCCATTTATGTTCGTCAAATGTCTGTGAAATTTGTTCAGTATTTGAATGGTAGTATTCACTTAGTATTTCCTTACCCAGTTCTCTTACACTGGTTTTTTATGACACTGGCAGCTAAGCAGTCATGCTTCTTCATACACTGTAACAAAAAGATGGCCTCCTCCTTCAGCTATTCTCCACCCAGCTACTGTTTCAGGCTTTTGTCATCTCTTGTCTGTCCTCTTCTGCTACTTGACACCCTGAGCTTCTCTGAAATGACTTCAGTCTGCCAAAATTCAGTCTCCAAAGCCTCACATATGCTTAACCTTTAATAAAGATCATTTCATAATCTGACAAATGTTAGATTGAAGAACAATCTTGCCTAGAGTTTAGCAAATGACTGGCTCAAGTAAAGTAGAATTTATTAATGGGATGGTTCACCCAAATTTACTTACCCTCATGCCATTCCCAACCTAAGATGTTTTTTCCCCCCCCCCTGTTTATACAGTCAAACCAAAATTTATTCAGACACCTTAAACATTTCATTCATTAATACAGTTTATTCACTATAGTTAATGGTAATTAAATATGACAAGATCTCAGAATTAAACCGTGTCAGAAAAAAATGATCTTAATTATGTCAGATAACACTTAAGCAAAACAAGGTCAGGTTAAAGTGTCTGAATAATTTTTATGAAGAATTTTTGGGTATAACATGTCACAGTTTACTTTATTTTGCTATCCTCACTTACATAAATGAACTGTAGTGTCCTGCACCCACTAGAAATATATCAAAAATGTCTGAATAATTTTTGGTTTGACTGTATATACATATGTTACATCATAATTATATGTTACAACATTATTATTATTATTTTTTGTTGTTGTTGTTGAATTATTCCTTTAAGTTTATTATCAGGTTAAAAAAAAAAAAATCCTAAAACCCCCCAAAAACCCACACTTTATATTGGAATATTCAAAAAAATATTCATGACATTAGCCATACACAGTTATGGCTGCAGAGGCAAAATATTCTGCAGTGCCATTGATGGAAATTAGACTTAATTGGATGTATCTAGGCAAATACAAAGCACATTGATGAGTTTGATACAGCAAGATCATGTTTGCTCTGATCATGACTAGTGCTCTTCTGAACTGTTAGCTGTGCATGCAGCAGATGGCTGTCACAGTGTTACTGATACCATATGCAAATATTAGGAAAAGTACCCATTTCATTACTGGCTTTGAATAACATTAGCAGCTCCGAACGCAGGCAGCTATGCACATAAAGTCTTACTGTAACCAGCTGTGGGTGTTAGTATAGTGATAATCTTGTGGTGAAGCGTTTGAATAGAACATTTTCTGTTGAACTAAGGTAAACTGAAAGTGTAACTAGTAGGGTTCGCAGTTCAAACGCTGTTCATAGGGAAGTATTGTTTCCCACTAACTTAACTGCATTTTTCAGTTGTGTGAAAGTGGCTTAGCTGTTTTCATGGTGTTGAAATGGATACAGAGGCTGGAACAATGGAGCTCTTGTGTTGTGATGATAGAGATGATCATGGTCTCCTGCTCCCAGCTCCAAAAAAATCACTAGCCAAAAAAGGACAGTGTGTAAATGTCCTTGAGGTAAACGTCCTTTTTAGGGTTAAATAATTAAATATGTTAATTTTTAATTTGAATTTTGCTAGGGCTGGTGTCTCAACACAGCTGTCACACACCACTGAACAAACATCTGCTGATGCACTTCCTGTTTGATTAATGAGGCACAGCTGTGTAGGTGGACAGACACATTAGGCCTGGGGTCTACCACAAATTTCTCATTCAGGATGAGACAAAGATGAAACTATAGACAATGACTTCGGCCTAAATGTCAAACACAAAATTAGAACTACAGCGTAAACTTGAGTGGTTGGTAATGTTTTGTGTGAGTAGCTAGATATTAGATATTCAGTTTACTGTGATTTTACTAAGTAAGACATGTTCCTGGAACAACATTCCTGTCTGAACCCTATCCCTACCCCTAAACCTAACTCTACCCGTAACTTATCCCTAAAATCAGAGATGAAGAATAACACTGATGTAGAAACACCAAACTCTGGTTGTAAGCTTAACCTTGACATAAACTGTAAACTTGTCCCTCAAATCTGATTGGTTGGTTGATTGGAATGTTGTTCCAAGATCAGCAAACATGTTTTACTTGGTGAAATCACGTTCACCTAGATATTCATGGGATTTGTTTCATGTAAATTCTCTTTTATTACAGTGGGGTTGAATATTTCTCTTTAAATGCATTTAAATTGTAGGCATAGTTTTGACATTCATTTATATAAATGGGTTATTGACAAATAAGGTTTTTAAAAGTAAAAAAAAACAAAAACATAATGGAGATGTAATTAATTTTAATTAAGTTTTAATAATTAAGTTTTATTAAGTGTTAACAATGAGATTATGTGGTTTTTATAATCAATTAACACTTCTTTTGTAATTTTTTACAAGATAGACAAAATGTGTCACCAAAAAAGCCATTTGGTTTAAACTAAATTTCGTTTTTACCGAATGACACTTTTGGTTATACCGAATGATGATATTTTCAAACAATGCTAACAGGCTGATAGCTAGCTAGCTAGCTAGCTAGCAAAAGGACAAGCAAACATTTTATATTTAGTACAAGTTTTTAAAATATTACAACATTTTCCATGTTTTATAGTGGTTGTACCGAATGACCTGATGTTCTCAAGTGAAAACATGAATTTTTCAAATAGTTAAGAGAGAGTTAGCTACTTTGCTTCATGACAATGTGGCCCTTTGCAGGTGTCTGAATGATGTCACATCCTGTCACATCCTGACCGCATAACTTGATCCAAAATGGTTCCTTTATATTGGTTACTCCGAATGACATCAATGAAATTCATTTTTCCGGAAATTCTTTCTCATAACAAAGCAACGACTTCTACACATAATTTTAATACCATTTTGCACTATGTTAAGGAAATGGCTGTATTGGCCTTTGGACGGTTAAACCGAATGAACTTTTGACACTTCAAAATCCTAAAAATTCCTTTATATGTAGCAAAAATATAATTAAAACCTTTTCGTTTTACTACCTTACATACTTTGGATGTCATATCTTTGTCTTTTTATTAATATATAAAAAAAATTATATATATATATATATATATATATATATATATATTTATATATTTATATATTTTATTTTATTTATTTATTTATTTATTTATTTATTTTTTTGTATTTAAGCAGACATTTTATTCATTGAAAAATCCACATGGTTTATATATACTTTTTTAATACTTTTTTTATGATAAAAGTGTTGTGGCATTTCATGAACACTTTCTTGCATTCCATTATGATACTACTATTATGAGCAGGGATGTAATTCATACATGAATCCTTTTTTCCTCTTTTCTTTCTTCTGCTTTCTTCAGGTAGCTGTGGCTGAACACTAGTAGCAGGGCTTTGTTCACTGCTAGTGTTACCACTAAATCTTTAGATCCCTCATGGTATTAATAGCCTGCTTAAGCTGTTTAAAAGGCCTGGTTTTCAGAAAGCCTTAGAGTGTCATTCAAAAGTTTGCCCTTCCTTTCTGATCCTGGGTCATGGCCACAAACGTAGTTTCAGGGTCCTGTGATGAACAGTGGCCCACCAGCATATTAGCCTCAGTCAAGAAGGACCCATTCTGTTTTTGTCCTGTGAATTTTAGCGATGTTCACAGTCAGGGCAACAAGGGCAACATGATAGTGATCACTGAGAACTTTGCTAACACATGCTTTTTAAAGCTGTTGTTCAGTCAAAACGGATGGTTAGACTAAATCTATCATTAGACTCAGCTACAGTATTTTAACCATTTCCCTAAAGGTGTTTTTTGAAAATGTATCCTCTTAATTGTTCATCAGACACCAGACAGGGCTTTGTATCTCAGATTACTACAGAAAAAAACTACAGGAAAAAAAAGTGAGAGTGAACATGACATCAGCGTCTCGTTTGATGTTAAAAAGTGCAAAGCAAAATAGTCATTAGGTGTCAAAGCAGGACTCATAATTTTACAATATGTAATTGTTTGGTTGCCCACATTCTTTAGAATATCTTGTTTTGTGTTCAGCAGAAGAAAGAAATTCATACAGGTTTGAGGGTGTTTGAGGACAGAATTTTCATTTTTGGTGAACTATCCCTTTAAGTATTGTAGCATTATGGGTCCTGCTTTGACACCTCATGACACTATTTTGCTTTGCGTTTGTGTGAATTTGTGAAAGTCTGTATATGGATATTACCATTAGTTTTCACTTTTTTCACATTTTAACATTGCACGTGACACAGAAAACTATAAAGATAACTATATTAGTGTCCACACTTTCACACCATAACATTGTTTATAAAGCGTCCGCTGCAGTTTTGTTGTCTTCTGCATTAAATGCTTTAAAATTCGCATTAAAATTCAGATTTTTCTCTCAATGTTTTTTATCATTGATCAGCTGGAAAAAAATTCTGAAAGCGATTGCAATGATATTTTTTCTCAGTTATAAGCTATGTTTTTTCTATCACCTTGTTTTTATACACATTTTGAAGTTTTGCATCAGATACGAGTGATAGAAACACCAAATTTTAAAAAAAATCCCTTAATTCGCAAAAAAGTTTTTATGCTCACTTGAGGAGGTTTTTGACTTGTGCGAAAAAATTTCTATTTCTAACTCTTTGACGTTGCGAACATTAAACCCATGTGATTGTTTCCGCTGATGGTGTTTTATTTACTGTTGGTTACTAGGTTACCAAAACCATCTTCTTGAACAACAACTTGATGGAAACGCACCTAATTCGCATTTGTTTTTTTGCGAAAGATTCGCTTCACATTTGGATGGAAACTTGGCTATAGTTGTGGTGTGAATTTTGCTGTTCTTTTAGAGTTAGAATGATTATTAAAATGATTATTGAAACAGACCTTAACCCTGGACTTATTAAATATAAGAATTATCTAGTGATTTTCTTCATAGGGATGCATGTTATAGCCGGTACGGTACAGATATCAGCTGATGTTATTGGTTGATATTGGATATATATCAACATAGTTAATTGTTCGTGTTCCTCTTTTTTGTTACATTTTTGTTCATCTTCAGAACTCGAATTAAGATATTTTTGATAAAATCCAATGGCTCACTGAGGCCTCCATTGCCACTTTCAGATGCCCAGAAAAGTACTAAAGACATTTAAAACAGTTCATGTGACTACAGTGGTTCAACCTTAATGTTATGAAGCAACGAAAATACTTTTTGTGCGGCAAAAAAACAAACAAACAAACAAACAAAAAAAAAAACTTTTTTCAACAATTTCTAGTAATGGCTGATTTCAAAACACTGCTTTCGAATCAGTGGTTCGGAGCGTGTATCAAACTGTCAAAGTCACGCCCCCAGTGGTGAACCATTGAAATTTCGAAACACTTATGACGTAACGAAGCCTCGTTTACTGAGATCACGTGACTTTGGCAGTTTAATACACTCTCTGAACCACTGATTCAAAACAAAAGATTCGTAAAGCTTCGAAACTTCATAAAGCAGTGTTTTGAAATTGCCCATCTCTAGATATTGTTGAATAAAGTCGTTATGGTTTGTTTGGTTTGTTGGTTTGTTTTGGCGCACAAAAAAATATTCTCGTCGCTTCATAACATTAAGGTTGAACCACTGTAGTCACATGAACTTTTAAATATGTCTTTAGTAACTTTCTGGGCATCTGAAAGTGTTAATTGTCTTGCTGGCAATGAAGGCCTTGTGAGCCACAGGATTTTATCAAAAATATTTTAATTTGTGTTCCGAAGATGAACAAAAGTCTTACAGGTGTGGAACAACATGAGGGTGAGTAATTAATGACAGAATTTTCATTTTTGGGTGAACTAACCCTTTAAAGTTAAATAACTGGTAAATGTAATCTTTAGCAAATCTTCAAAATTCAGTGATGCCTATATTAACATTTAAAATGGTTGATTTTTTTTTTTTTTTTTAATTAGACGAAATAGCATAGCGTTTTTTAATATTATTTTAATACATTATTTTTTATATTATTAAATATATCAAAATACATTTTTTATTTACAGTATTATGAGCTCTTGTGTTCATTTGCCTCTTTATGATGAATAGCTTGCTGCTGCTCATTTGTAAGTCGTTTTGAATAAAAGCATCTGCAAAATGAACAAATGTAAATGTAAAATTTAATACCAGCCATTTATGTGTTATCTGCCATTACATGAAAATATTATTCAGCTTATTGGTAGGCTATTAGCCCTAATGCTAATGTTTCTGTACAAAGTACTATACAATTAGTGTTTCTATTGTAAAAGCAGGGTAAATGGAATGGTGAAAGCATCATACTTTGAGGTTCCTGTTAATTGTGCATTTCTTTGTGTCCATAATTGTTTGATAGCCTAGTGTTTGTTTTGGTGTGGTATAACTTATCTCTCTGTGGTTTAGCATGCTAACTCCCTCTCATCTCTTAGTTTGACCTCGCATTGCCCTCGGCACCATCAACCTATATTTCTCTTCCATCATTCCTTCCATTCCTCATCTCACAGTCATCTTCTGTCCCAAATTCTCCTCACATCCTCCTCTCTTAACTTTCAACCTCCTGTCCTTCAGTGTTTCTTCTTATTGCCCCCCTCCACCCCTGGTTCCCTGGTCGCTAATCCCTGAGCGCTAGTGTAAGTGTTGGCCGCATTTCTCAGTGCGCTCTGTGGACGGACACAGTGCTATTTTTACCCGTCACACTTAATCATGTCCTCTTGTGTGTCTTCCCTCCCTTCCTGTTACTCTTTCCTTCCTCTTACACACGGTCAGGTAGCCTGGCTCTCAGTGCAGTCCTGTCCCATCATGATAACATTGTAACTGGTTCTCAAGGAAAGTAACCTGCTGGTTAACATGATAGAATCTCATCCTCAAAGTTTATATGTGTGACAAGAAGAGCTTTCCCTACACTGAGGAAGGCTGTAATGTGGGAAACACTAACTAGTTAGCAAGAAACAAAGTCATGCTGTACCTCACAAAAATATACCATGGTAACCATAGTTTCTGCTAGATTACCATAGCTACAACAGCTTTTGTTACCGCTGTATTCTGCTCTATTCAATGAATCAAATAAAAACTCTGATTCACTTATTACTTCACTTGCAACTTTCTGTTTACATTATATCAGTTGTAACTTGTATGTATTGTATTTTACTGGACACTATGCTTGGGGTTTGTTTGATTCAACTCGCCTTTTGAAGTTAAACTGGCAATGTGACCGAGTCATTTAGCGAACGTGAGACAAACTTGAATCCTCTTGTGTCCTCCTTGGAAACTAAATTAGTTGTTGTAGTCAGTTGTGCCTGCAGTCACAGGTACCCTCTTCATTTCATAGAATAATAAAGAGTACAATTAAATGGGCCACAATGTCTCATTAACCTGCTTATCCTTTCTAAAAATGGCTAAATACACCTTGGTGAATCAGTACTGATGCATATTTTGCCGTTTTTGTTTTATGTTTGAAAGGTCAATTAGTCAAGTGAAACTTAAACAGTTTCCAGGGGGACTTGAAAAGATTGTAATTTTCAGTATAATAAATAATAGATTACATTTTACTTTTTTAATTAAATATTTTGAATATACCTAGCAGTAGTGTTAATTTTGTCAGCTATTTTTAAACTTGACTTAGTCCTGTGCCTTAGTCAAAAGTACTTTTTAGTTATTATCATATTTAGTCAACCTTGTCCTGATTTTGTTCAGTCAAGTTTTGGTCAACTAAATGTCTGGGAATTTGTCTAGTTTTAGTCAATGTAAATGTAGTCAAATTTACAACCATGGTTAAATTGATAATCACAATTATTTTGCTCAAAATTATAATCATTTGAGAAATTTAATTTTACATTTCATCAGAATTATTGCACTTTCACCTATAAGCAGAAATTAGGAAAATGTCAACTCATGCATAGTTTATTTGATCTCATCTAGTTTCCTGATTTATTATAGGCAGTTTATCATATTAATCATCACACTCTCTACGTTATGAAAACTGGTAAAACTTGAAATGTATCTAAATTTTAAACAGTGAAATTCCCAATAGTAATTTCTATAATTCCAAATTACATAAATGTTTTTTTTCTATTAAAACAATGGCGAAAAAGACTTTGTATTGTTACACATGGGTTTGCGTAACCTTATTCAGCAACCACAATCGCAAACAATATAGTTGAGGGGTCCATGTTTGGATTTATTACAGTTTGATCACAGATTTAGTCGCAGCAAACATCGCAAGCGGCTTGTGGAGGAACAGAGACTTTCATTAAAGCATAATATCTCAAATGGAGATTGTTGAACTGCAGCTAACTGTTTGTCTGTGTTTTCAGATAATCAGCGCTTCTTCCGCAGTGTGTAGCATGTGCGCGTGGTTGCCAGATTGAAAATTTTAAGTAAAACACCAAGCAGAAAATATATAATTTTAGCAGAAAAGCTCTGCTTAGAGGATTTAAAATCTTGACATCTGGCAACCGCAAGCATGACCGCTCATATAGAGGCATTTAAAAAAATGGTCTGTAATATTTTCTCTCCTCTTTTCATTCAACAAAAACAAAGAGAGGTTTTGGTAAAGTTTATTTTTTAATTACGTTTTAGTTTCGTCTTTTCTCGTCAACGATATTCCATGTTGATATAGTGACAGTTATCTTGAATGATGTCGGTGTCATCGTCTCGCCATAGTCATGGAGAAAAAAAGGTCGTCGATGAACATTTTTCATCATAAATTTTGTTAAAGAAATTTATAGTATTTAGCAGCAACAGTTGTTTGGTTTTGGGGGAAACATTTAACCTCTTCATTTTAAGGGAAGAAAACAAACCTTTTATTTATTCATTTAAATTTTGAAAATAATATTAATGATAATGCTAAATAATTAATTTCTGATTTAGTGTTGATGAAGTGGTACTTTAGCCTTCCTGACTGTGGTTGTATGTACTTAAAATGGTTAGAAAATTCTCATTTACAGGTATTTACACAGTATAAGGACTGTGTAAGTACAGTAAGTGAAAATGCTTGTGTGAACTTCTCATAAAGCGCTTTATTTGCGTTTTCTGTCTTTCCTTCCAGACTGTCTGTTCAAGTTGTGTCCAATGAACAGGTACTCAGCCCAGAAACAGTTCTGGAAAGCAGCAAAACCTGGTGGAAACAGCACCACAGACACTGTACTACTCAACAAACTACACGTGAGTTCAATACGTTACACATTTTGGTTTTGTGGATCTGGGCGTTTATGCTACTCGGGTAAGATATTACAGAATCTTTAATTAAATTTGACATAAATTAAATGTATTTTAATATTAAATACAACCATTAAATATTGTTCATGTTCATTACATGTATATCAAATAATTGTTGATTTTTAATGTTGTTTCATAAAATTGTCTCGCTTCAAGGCACTTTCATTTATGTTTGTTGTGTTTTTCTCCTCTGTTTTTTAGCATGCTGCTGATCTAGAGAAGAAACAGAATGAATCAGAAAACCGGAAGCTGCTGGGAACGGTGATACAGTACGGAAACGTTATTCAGGTAGGTCAGCCAGCTGGCAGACGGCAGGCAGAGGGATCTCACTGTGCCACTGAGGACTTGGCAGGACAGAAATCCATTGTTCAGTGTCATTGAGCTTGCATTCATAATTGCTCTTCATAATTCATCCTAATATAAGACCATGTCAGATGACTTCAGCATGTGACTTTAATTATGTTCATGTGTATAGCTAAAGGGGTTGTTTGTTTGCACTATTAATATCAAAAGTTTGTGTTCTCTCTATTTCACAGCTGTTGCATTTAAAAAGCAATAAGTACCTTACTGTGAATAAACGACTGCCTGCTTTGCTGGAGAAGAACGCCATGCGTGTGACACTGGACTCAGCTGGAAACGAGGGCTCCTGGTTCTACATACAGCCCTTTTACAAACTCCGCTCCATTGGAGACAGTGTGAGTGGCAACATACACAGTTTAAACAGTTAACTGGGGTCAGATTTTTTGTAATTGTCCTTCAGCCACAGTGGAGATGAGCAGCGACAATAAATGCCATCCTGCAAACTGGTTCAAATTGTATAAATTCACAACCCCACACTTGTTTTCAAGCAGACTCGGGTGGAATTCCTTGGTGTGAGGCTGAATTTGGAAGTAAATAAATTGAACTGTGATGTCAAATGGACTCTGCTATGCACTACGGGTTCTAAATGGCCTGAGCTGTAGTTACAACTTTTAAGCCTTTGGAAAAGACGCAATCTAAACAGAATATGACATAAAACGTTCTCCATTTGCTGCATTAGATGTTGTTGCATGGGGGCCATGGGGTGTTATCCGCCTCTGATCTCTAGGGTAAAGAGTGTTTTTTACATAAGGTCCCATTGACCGTTACATGATGTCAAAGCTCACAGCGTTGAATTCCCCTGCTAATGTCATTAAAAGTGGCCTCTGTGGGAGAGGGCACCGCTAACACTGAGCCTCCATCATGGAAAACCACGGCAGTGCTTTGAAACCGAACTGAACCTGGTCTTGTGGGATATAAATATGTGTAAAAATCTATAAGAGATTACCTAAATGTATGGTATTCTTGAGGGTTGTGAAAAAAACTAATTGAGCTTAAAGTTGGAAGTTGCAATAGCTTTCTCTTACCTAAACAGCTTATCGAATAAGAAAAAGTGTAGGGCGGGACTTGATTTTGTCCATGGGGAATTGATTGGATGGTTGTGGTTTGCTATTGGTGGAGCTCATGTGAGTGACAGGTTGCCCATCCCTCACACCTGTAAACAGATCATCAGAAAAGAGAAGAGATTTCGCTACAAGAGGGAGGGGAAGTTTTTGATTAAAAATTGCGAGGGCACTTGAAAAAAAATTATGTGCACGGGTAAATCATTTATAATAAATACTGCATTCTAGAAAAACAAGAATTGTCATTTTGATTTCATGGTGACATTAAATATATAAAATTTTCACTTTTATTTTGAGCTTAGAAAATCATGCATTTAGTTATGACACAAAAAAGATAAAAAAAAATGTAAGCATTTTATTTATTTAATTTTAATAAGTTTATTACTTAATTTAATAAAAAAGCCATAATAAATAATTAATAAATAACCATTATATCGTATCCTTGTTTTTTATAAATTATATCTTATACTTATTTATTATACTTCTGATTTTTCTTAATTTTTTAATTGATTTTTGTTAATTTTATTGTGTACAGAGAGTCGTTGTGTATATACTCATGTGTGACCAATACAATTAGAATATATTTGTTTATTAATTTACTTATTATTTTCCTATACACACTTTACTAAATTTTCCTACAGAAGTAAAAGTTGTTGACATGACAGTCACTTTCATATAAGTAACATAAAAAATGGTGAGGGACACCCTGTCAGTCTTAAAGGGATAGTTCACCCAAAAAAATCATTTACTCACTCTCAAGTTGTTCCAAACCTGTATGGGTTTCTTTCTTATGCTGAACATTTTGAAGAAGGCTGGTATCCAAACAGTTGATGGACCCCACTTCCATAGTATGGGGAAAAAAAATAGAATGGAAGTCAATGGGGCCCATCAACTTGAGGGTGAGTAAAAGATGACAGAATTTTGGGTGATCTATCCCTTTAGTTTTGCACATGCAACAATTTTGAGTTTCATTTTTCTTTTTTAGGTTGTGATTGGGGATAAAGTGGTCTTGAATCCAGTAAACGCAGGACAGCCTCTGCACGCCAGCACCCATCAGTTGGTGGACAATCCTGGCTGCAACGAGGTTTGTCTGCTTTTTCTTTCAGTTTTATCTTTTTGTGTTGAAGTGCATTACACCATGTAGTGTGAATGTATGTAAATTACACTATTAGTACAATTCTGCTCTTAACAGCTTTGCAATAAGTGGTTTAAATGGAAACATACTGTCTGTAAATCAGCTCTAAATTAGCTTTAGCTGCATAAAAATGGAATTACTGTCCATGCAATTAGAACACCCTGAACCCAGTGAAGGCTTTTATGCTATGATAATGCTAATTTAAGATCCACTTTCTCAGCTGAAACATCTCTGTATTGTAAATGATTGTTTTTAGTAAGTGCTAATGTTCAAAAAATACCATAGTTTAATTTAAGACTCTATTTCTCCTCCGTGCTTCTTAGGTGAACTCTGTGAACTGCAACACTAGCTGGAAGATTGTTTTATTTATGAAATGGAGTGACAACAAGGAAATCATTCTTAAAGGGGTAAACGCATGAAATATAATCTGAGTTCTTGGAGTTGTTGTTGAAGGATCATCTAGGCAGCTTTTAGAATGGGATGGTGCTAATTCCTTCTTTGCGGTTGCTAAGGGTGATGTGGTTCGGCTGTTCCATGCCGAGCAAGAGAAGTTTCTCACTTGCGATGAACACCGGAAGAAGCAATATGTGTTCTTGCGAACCACTGGCCGCCAGTCCGCCACCTCTGCCACCAGCAGCAAAGCATTGTGGGAAGTGGAGGTGAGTTGCATGTTTTGTCATGAAACACTAAACTACATTTTCGGAGATTTTAAGAGATGTATGTGTGTTGCACATCATAGAAAACAAAATTACCATCCGTTAGTTTTAATTGTAGGAGAAAACTAGTTTATATTTAACCTTTTTTAAACCTATTTTCAACTTCTGGGTTTAAATTAGTCTTTGTGTCAACATTTCAGGATGTGGAGTTTTCTTCGTTTTCAAACTGTACGATCGCATACAGTGTTTGAGAGATGAGTTAATGGATAAAAATCGAGCGATTTGTTTTTGCTTTGTAAAAGTTTTTGCGTCACATAAATTCTCTTCCATAGATCCAGAGTCTTTGACACAAATGTAAATCATCCACACTGTGACTGCAACCGGTCTTTACGGCCCTGTGATATAACTAATAAAATGGCTTACAAAAATGCAGCAAAATAAGCCCCAAAGTTCATAAAGATGCAACAGCGCATTCATATATATTTTTAATGCAGAGTACAAACGTGAACGGCTGTGCATTTATTTGTGCATTCAATTATAGCTGTCACAGGATATGTATGTATTTGTGTAATTTACGGTGAGCTTACAAAACCATGTATAAAATATAGCTGCGAGCAGCAATTATCATATTATTTTTAGTCAAAATGGCTGAAAAATCACAAATACAATCACATGTAATATTATTAAATTGTTTATCACTTTTAGCAGAAGTGCGCATATCGGCCGCAAAAGGGGTGCTCATGAGCACCCTTCTGAAGCCTAAAATTGACAAATGGGACAAAATGTCCAAACTCGGCCCTGGAGGGCCACTGTCCTGCAGAGTTTAGCTCCAACTTACCACAACACAACTGCCTGAAAGTTTCCTGTATTGGCATTTAGCCAAAAAAGCGTAACGGCTAATGCTAACGCCCCGCCTTTGGCGGTACGCAGGGAAGGAGACCAGAGGCTGTTTTTTGAATGGATGTCAATGGATAGCCTGTTTACTAATCTTCAGCATGTTTTACACTAAACAATACTTTCGTTAGGAACTACATGTAGATTTTAGCTTGATAAAAAAAATTCTTTTTTAAGAGAAGTTAGACTAGGGAATTTTGCGACTGATGTCACTGCCATTACACGATAGGCTGAGAGTACTAATCATGTGCGGCACCATGATTAAGTTAGCCGTTACGCTTTCACAAATGGTAAGAGATACAGACCCTCTCATCTCCCTATAAAATACAATCTCTGCTAAAAACCTTGATTAGCTGGTTCAGGTGTGTTTAACTGGGGTTAGAGCTAAACTCTGCAGGACAGTGGCCCTCCAGGAGCAGGATTGGACACCCCTGCCCTACGGTCTCGTGAGCTTAATGGACACGCACATGCGGCAGCCATTGTAAGTCCACAAGACCATTTCGACCGAATATGGATTCATCGGTATTATTGTTCTCAGTATGACTCAAGGAATGTAACACCACCAGTTTCATTAAAATTGGCAAAAGTAATCAAAAGCTATTAGCATTTTTTTAAATTTAAGTATAAATTTTGACCAGAAGGTGGCACTGTTTTGAAACTTTTTGAATACGTTCATGGCATGGTCCTGATGACACAAAGTTTCGCAAAAACAAAGTTTCGTAATGATACGCTAATGTGTGAATAAAATACAGCTATTTATGACAAAATTCAAAATGGGTGACTCCCAAAATGGCCGATATTGAAAAATTGGATATCATTCGACTTGGTATGCTGCACTGAATCAAAATCAAGTTTTTGATTTTTGAGCAAACTCTTCAGAAGTTATAAGCAAAAATAAACATTTCATGTCTCCTGACCAGTAGGTGGCACTGTGCCAAAATGCTGCATGTAGCCTCAGGTTATGCTTGTGATGACATGCACCAAGACTCATCTCAATATGCTAAAGCGTTTTGTATTTAGCCCTTATGGATCAAAAGTTATTAGCATAAACATGAGTGCAAATTTAGACAGTTGGTGGCGCTAGAGAGATTAAGTTAGAGACTTCAAATTTGCTATGGTGACAGTTCAGACGGTCCTCTATCTGTGTGCCAAATTTCATAACTTTGCCGCAAGCGGTTATATGGACGGCCATAGACTTAAGCAGTAGAAGAAGAAGCCGAAGAATAATAAGAACACTAACAATTACAATAGGTGCCTAAGCACTTTCGGTGTTTTCTAATGTTAAATTTCATTATGCATTTGTGGGAAGCTTTTATGCTTCTAACTCAATGAGAGCGAAATAAAACTATCTAAATCAGAAGCCCTTTTGTGTTGTCTGTCTCCTCTCTTCCCCCTCCACTCCGTCGCTTGACATTTCTCTCTGTCTCATATTTCAGGTGGTTCAGCATGACCCGTGTCGTGGTGGCGCTGGTTACTGGAATAGTCTTTTCAGGTTTAAACACTTGGCCACAGGACACTACCTGGCAGCAGAGGTGAGTGAGGTGTGTTCTGCTAGCTCGGGATCCTCTCTCAGCTGTTCCCAGATCAGCACTAACATCTCTCGCTGGGTAGGGAACCTTACTAACTTCCTATAGATTTTCTCTGCCCAAAATCTGCAGTCTGTAAGATTTTCAACATCCCTTTGGATGTTTCCATCACAGCCTCAAACTTCACTTGAGCTCATTTTTGCTCGATTAGACACCAAATTGGTTAAATCTTACATAGTGCAGGTTTAACCATATTTAGGGTACAGTTCTTTGAACATAACTTGGGTAGACAGATATGTTTAAGGATATTTTGACAAAAACCTGCAATATTTAGCCTATAGCAAGTTTAATAAGTCAGATATGTTGCTCTTTTCACATCCACAAAAAAAAAAAAAAAAAAAAAGCTCTCTAAATGACATGCAGATGAGGAGTTGAAAAATAAGAGGAATTTAATAGGTGGAACCAGTTTGAAGAAAGTTTGCAAATTATTATTTTAGAATTAATTATATATCATATAATGTTTCGTTTTTAATGTAGTTTTGTTATGTGCTTATGTTATTTTTATTATATTCTTTAAAAAATATGACTAATACTATTTACATTTAATTTAGTTTTATTTATATTACTTTTAGTACAATTTTTTCAGTTAGTAGTTTTAGTGCTTCAACTTAAACTAAAGGAAAATTAGAAATGTTGCTCTGGCAGCTAACTGAAATAAGTTTACATTTTTCATAATCAAAATTTATATTCATATTAAATATTTAATATCAATTTTTTTTTCTATAACATAACGTATACAATTTATTTATTTACAATCGAACAAGGAATGTGCATTAAGTAAAATTTTGAAATTGTGTGGACTTTGAAGCTTTAAAGGATGGAAAAATCTTGTGTTTGTCAAGTTCCAAAACATATCCTGCTAACCAAGTAAACATGTTTAAAGATCAGGACCTTCACTTTCTTTATTAGGTTGTGCCTGATAAATCAATCAATTTCCTCATCAGTTACTTTTCAAATAGAATGATCTGATTTCCTTGTGCATTTTGGAGACGTTTTTGGTGATTTTTATCTGTTAACAGGTTAATCCTGACTATGAGGAAGAGTCACAGGAATCACGTTCATCTGTAAGTGATTTTACCTCTGTTAAATAGTTGTCATTCTTGTGTACTGTATATTTACATACTGTGTGCTGGAAGCTGAACTGGCGGGGTTTTTTTGTTTGTTTTTTTTGTTTCCTGCTTCAGGTGGCGGATTTTTCACCCTTTAACTTCCAGGTACTATCAGTTATTTAAGATACTTTGTAGCTGGAAAGATGTCTATCACCTGTTGATAAGTAGACCTGCTCTCATACCAAGCTTATATACCTTCATCTTCATGTCAAATGCCAAAATTGAAGGATGCCCCTATCCCTTTAGTACTGTTTCCCATAATCCTTTTTGCATAGCTCCACATATTCTATCCAGTATGCGCTGTTGTGAATTGTCTGTGTGCTTTGTGTAGCTTTGTTTGATTGTATCTTTAAAATGTAGTTCTTTACAAGTTAAGATCTATCAATCAACTAATATTTATATTTTAATTTTTTAAGCTCTATTTCTATTATTGAATTTTTTTTTTTAAAGTTCGCAATAACGCTGTTAGAATGAAAGCAAAGGGAGAAACACACTAAATGTTAAAATACACATTGTTTCAAAAGTATGGGTACTTTCTAGAGTCATTTGAAATGTAAATGTAAAATCCCTACCAACCTTGTCTGTGCAAAATTATATCAAATATTAAAACTATCATGATAATATAAAACCATCAGTAAAACTTTTGAATGGAAACAGCCTTGCATTTGGTAATGATGAATAATCGCAGCAGTCATCCTACCACAAAAATTACAGCTTTGACAGCCTTTTGTTTCAAATAATTCATATTTTAAAGGGAAAAAAATGATGTAAATGCTTTTAAAAAAGCATTGCATTTCTGTTTTTAAACCCTTGAAATGCATTACAGATTTTTATAATAAGAAAATCAGAGACCGGTCAAATAATTTTTTTTTTTTGTGAAAAATTGTTATGCCACAAATGCTGTCGAATATAACTTGAATCCATAATATTTCTTTAGGAAATGTTCATATTTTCATTTCACTCACAAAACGAATTGACTCAAAAAAAAACAAAAAAAAAAATTCTTAAAAATCTTAAGTCTTATTCTAAAAGTCTTAATTTCCAATACAAAGTTTATGCTTAAAAACCAGTGAGTTATGAAAACTTCCCTTTTAATTTAAGTGGATTAGTTGCCCATTGACCGATATTTGTTCTTGTTTTAAACATAAACTCATTTTTAAAACTTAATTTTGTATCTCCAGTAAATGCATCTTGATTTAAGAATCTTTAGAAAATAGCACTGGAAAACAAGACAAAAATACTGAGGAACGATATTTTTTGCAGTGTTTTCAGAAGATACAGTAAAAGGTATGTCCATATGGTGGTTGAGAGCAGAGTGATTCTAGCTACATTTTTGTAAAATGAATTAAAAAGTAATGGATATGTGTTGGAAGTTGTATTTTCAAACTTTGAAGTGCTGCTAATTTAACTCATTGTGTTTCTCCCTAGACATTTAAATTTCGACAACACATTGACGTACTGTATTCCCTTCAATATGTTACTTGGTCTTAAAAAGGTCTTGTAAAATGTGTAGAATTTACTATCATAAAACCTGCAGAAACTCTGGAAAAGATCATTTATTTTTTATTTAATTTATATTTAGTGTTCAATAATTTTTTAAAAATGTATTCTTTAACCAACCACATGATGGCGCTATAGCTACGGGTAAACCAGTGTGAACACAGCGCCTGTAGGTGGCAGTATAACACCATGTCTTGTATATAGCAGCAGTCCCTCCTGTTGCTTGTGTGCATGTATTTATTAAGCTCTACACACAAATCTCAAGTTAATCATTACGTTTGCTGATAACAGACCCTTAGGTCAAATTCATAAAATCGAAATTAAAGTTTCCCTTGCCTTTCTTTGAAAGTAACTAAGAAGCAACAACATTTACCTTCATTATTGACTACTAAATACTTGTTTTGCTGGAACCCACATATATCGCACCACTGATCAAGAGATTTCACATTCCTCTTCATGTTCTTGTTCCTGTATGTGCAAATGAGTGCTTTGAGGAATTTCAGGTCACATGCAGAGTTGTAAACATGTCACGATTGATTCGTCAGCTAATGGCATCACTTAAGAGCGGTTTTATCTC